>VZTF01006149.1:2655238-2690277 GCA_013397755.1 Cnemophilus loriae
AGCACCGCCAGGGGTTCCTTAGCCAAAGGTTCCCTTTGGAATAAGCAGCAGTTCCTCCACCAACACCCCGCACGGCGATACTACCACAATAATTTTCTTTAAAAGCAGGATACCAGCAGCAATGGAGTTCATAACACCAGGAAAAGCTATGCTATTTAACATTTCCAGGGCAAATTTGCATTTGAATATGGACTGAGATATGTGGGTAGGGCAGGTCTAAGTGTCATATCAGGCTGTAAAGGAATGCTTTTTCTCCTTGGACTTTAGGAATACAGAGTATGAGCAAAAAATTTTCTAGTGCTGAAATGCCAGAGATGACTGCAGGAAAATGCAAGGACAAAATGCCAAGGCACAGCTACAAGTTCTCAGGGAACTCAGAATGATTTTAGAGACTGCTGAGCCACATACTGTGTCCATTGCATTCACCAGTGAAATACAGCCATGTCTGGGTAAAAACCAGCATCTGCTTACCAGAGCAGCACCTGCACAGTGCTTGGAGCCAGGCAGTGCTCACCAGCACTGCATCTGACCTGCACAGCAGGGGGAATTGGAGAAAGAGACAAATGCAGTTATCCTCGCTGAAAACCAGCCAAGACAGTGAGGACAGTGTGCTCACTCTTGCAGAACAAAAACTAAAGAGCATTTTTAGTGATCCACAGCTGCAAAGGCCTGAGGTTTTCACCCCGTTCAGCTGTTGCAGCTCTCCCTGCCACTTTGGGCGTCCAAAATAGCATCTCCTACCTCATCTGACCATCAGACAAGTGTGGATGAAACATGACCTGTTTCTCCACATCCAGCAGGACCAACACATGGAAAGTCAGCTGTCATACCTGAGAATATCTTTCCCTGAAGGGCCGGGAACACAGGCACGTGACAGTGGCATGAATAACGTGGGCTGTTGCTGTCATTTGTTGCTGCTCCTGGAGCAGTGAGCCCTGAGCCAGTGTGGGTCCTGCATGCTGGATGTGACTGCAGGCAGTTATACCACCAGACAGAAGAAGTCACTTCATGGGAAGGAAATGGAGTGAAAAAGGATCAGGAAGGGAAAGATAAAACTGAATTATTAAAAGCTCAACTAGCTAGTGGCTGCACAAAGGACATATAAATGATACAATACTGAGTGAAGTCTTTTTAGTTCGTTTGGTATTTGCAATAGACTCCTTAAGCCTTTGATTCTATGCAAAGTTTTTAACATTGCAGATGAATATAGCAGATAAATATTGATTTAGAACATTTGGCAAATGGTCTATTGAGTTCTGTATCCTTTTTCAAACTCTTTGGGGGAAAATTATCAGATTAAAAGAAGGCAGCTATGGGAAAATTTCTTCACAAGTGAAATTTCTTTGTACCCATTTTTGAACCAGGATTTTAGCATGGTCATTAATTTTTATGCTTCTTCCTTATGGTTATGGTTTAGTGTTGCAATATTATTCAAAATAATGAAGATGTTTTAGCTAGCTGTGTAAAATTTCAACCTTTCCTTCATCAGGCTGAATTTTGAGCCCCAACCATATCTTATAACAGTGAGTTCCAGGGATGATTTGCACACAAAATGTATTCCAGGAGAAAAACAAATACATTTGCTGCCTTTCATTTTTGCCCAAAACCCAGAGGCACAATTTTGGATTTCCCTGCAGAGGATCACGGTATCTAAGGCGAGCAGAGAACCTGCTTGATGGAGCATGGAGCATTCACTCTGTGCTTCCTTGAGTAACAGAGCCCACCTTTCCTTCCCAGCTCAAAGGAAACAGCAGTGCAAGACTGAATATTTCCACAACACACCAAAGAACACAGGACACATCCTCAGCCTACCCCACATCTGCTCTTTCCTGCAGATCCACTGTGCTCCTGCAGAGACCAGAAGCCACCATCAATCTTCCTGTGTGTATGGAGCTCACAGGAAAGTGTGAACTAATAGTAAAAGATCTGGGAGAAAAAGATCTGGCAGGAAATTATACCCAAACTGAAATAAGCACAGCTCTACATATAAAATATCCTAAAAGTATTTGCATATACATGCATACTGTGAAAAATTACACTCCACAGTCGGGCCAGACAGACCCTGGATTTATAGGTGCAAACTGCAGCAGTGGAAATGCTAAGAAATACCTTTATAAATGTATGGCTTTTTAAGCCCTGGAACAAGCTGTTGAGGCAGGTTGTGGAATTGCTATTGGTGCTATTCGAGGCTGGATTTGTCAGTGCCCTATTAGGGATTATATACATGGAGCTAAATAATTTTTGCCATGATGCAGCTCCTTTCCAGCCCAAATTAGCTAAAGGTAGATGTGATGTGCATCGATACATATGAAGCACAAGGAATGAAACTCCTGCTTTAATGAGATCAACAGGCAGAAAATGTGCATCCAATATAGAACCTTAAATAACCCAGTTGCAGAAATGAGCATTGCTGTGAAAAGGTAGAAAAATGAAAGCAAGAGGTGTTCAGACAAATGTGTGAAGCATCTGAAGAGGAAATATCCTTTCTATCAGAACTGAATTGGTGTATTGATTGAGTAGTAATCATATATTTGAAGTGCAAAAACAAACCATTCTTTTCAGCCTTTGACTTTTTATCTTAAATCATGGTCTATTCTCTTGTCAATTCAGTTTTTCCAAAGGATTTTAGAAATGCTTGCAGCAAATTAGAAGCAGTTCAAATGACAGCTACCAGCCTGTTAGCTGCAGATGGAGAGCTGAGGAAGATATTTTAATAATACTAACAAAAATAACAGACAACAGTATTTGGAGAATTCTCCTGGGACAAATGGATTAATTGAGTTCCAGCTAGAGTCAGAAGAAGCCAGACTTTACCTGACTTTTCTCAAGCAACAAACGCAGAGAACGTATTTTGTATTTGCTCTGTCATTACAGATCTGGCAGTGATGGTCTGTGCTTGGGCAATGGTACACGGGTGAATGCTTCAACCTGTGCTGAGCCTCAGAGCCACTGACCTGCAGCCCTGCAGCCCCATCATCCCTGAAGGATGATATTTGGGTTGATAAGAGAACTTCTGAAGAGTCTCTACAGGAAAAGAAGTGCTAGAATTCCATCTTTAAGGGATTCAAGGCAGTCTATGCATATCTGCTGTATATGCATCCATGTGTCTATGTCTTAGAACTTATATATATAACAGAATCACAGAATCATGGAGTCAGTTAGGTTGGAAAAGACCTCTGAGATTATCGAGTCCAACCTGTGACTCAACACCACCATGTCGAGTGGACCTGAGTGCCTCATCCAGTCATTCCTTAAACGCCTCCAGGATGGTGACTCCACCATCTCCTTGGGCAGCCTGTTCTGATTTTTAATCACCCTTTCTGTGAAGAAATTATTTTTCATGTCCAACCTAAATGTCCAACCTAAATGAGGTCAACAGGCAGAAAAAGTGCATCCAATAAAGAACCTTAAATAACCCAGTCTAGGAATGAGCCTATTTTACCACCTGAAAACCACAAAACCTCAGGTGTTAAAGCCTAAGAAGTCACTCTTTTTCAGAGATGGATAGAACCTTCCAGAGATTAACACAGCTCATCCCAAACATCTACTAAGCAATTTTCCAAATAGCTCTGGACTTTCCTATGTATCTCTATTGTCTGCAAAGGAAATTGAAATTGTGTCATTTGAGAGACCTGGATTGGGTGCTACAAACCCTGCTGCTGGGACTGAGGCTGGCTGGGCTGCTTTGTGCATCCCTTTCTGCTGGATGTGAGAGGGCCCAAAGGACTTGGTCAGAGATAATCTCCCCTCAGCTGTGTTTGAGGAGAGGACAGTCCCAGTCCAGTTGCCTCTCCCTAACTATCACCAGTCCAGGACATAGTTGCAGGACCAGGCTGCATGGTGCAAGTGCAGCACATTATGCCAGAAAGGCTTGAGTCTTCTACTCAAATTCCAGGAAAGACTGTCTTGGGTGGTTAACCTTTCCTATAGAAATGCAAAAATCCCTCCTACTGCAACTGGGAATAGACTTGTCAGGAGATAGACCATGTTATGGGGAAATCAACATAACAATATAGACAATTTCTAAACCCATTCATATGAATTATTTGTGTTAGATGCCCATCCAAATAAGTTATCTTAAACATTTTTAAATCTTCCAATTTCTTTCCCTGATGACTCTTTTCTCTTTTTTTTCAGTTAGTCCCATTTCCCTTTATAAAAGTCAAGAACAGAAATTTTATAATCAAGGGCAAGGTATTTCCAAGTCCTTAATGATCTGCTGAATGAGCTGGGACACAAACAGCTGTTATATCTAAACAATGGATTAACTGCATTTCTAAGGTATGGAGGGGTGGGGGTTTCGGTCAGGAGGTCTCTTTTCTCTAAAGGGTCATTCTCTTGCTCCTTATCCAGATAGGAGGTGATGGTGTAACATGAGATTCATATGAGATTTGCTTTACGGC
Source organism: Cnemophilus loriae (assembly GCA_013397755.1). Lineage (NCBI taxonomy): Eukaryota > Metazoa > Chordata > Aves > Passeriformes > Corvidae > Cnemophilus > Cnemophilus loriae. Next base: position 2,659,642 of record VZTF01006149.1, read on the forward strand.
TGCATCAAAAGGACAAACCCAAAGTCTGAGTCACTTGTGAAATGTTTCTGTCACATTTGTAATCAGAAAGTCCATTGCTTGAAGCAAAGGTTAGAATACTGTGATACTTCATGTTCAGGTAAACTAGTGACAGCCTGTACTTTGGCTCTCACATTTGTCTTCTGAGGTTTGAAAAAAAATAATTTCTTCGTCTGAACTATGACTTTTTTTCTGCAATTTTCCATGAATCTGCCACTAATATAATACTGTGACATCTCAAATTTACTGAAATGTGATGACCAGTCATTATTTCAACAACTGCCATCTGAAAGAGGTTAGATGGCTTCTATCTGAAATGCTAATAACTGCCTGGAGTCTTGTCTGCTATTGCCTTGATTCCTCCTTCTATCTGAGCAAGCCTGGGGAAGGAATAGCAGGAAACTTTAACAGAAAAGTCTGCACAGAAAGTATGGTCTCTGCCATCCATCTTCAGCTCTTACATCAGGCATGGGGCTACTGCTGGATACAGGTAGCCTATTGGTTCTTAAAGTTTTGGTATCTCTTTACTACATCTCTACCAGCAGTGTTGTTACCAGAAGGAGTGGCAGCAATCCTGCAGCGTGTGGTAGGGCACCCACTGAGATGGATGTTCTGTAAAGACTCAGTCACAAACAGCTGTTCCCACAAATATCTTATGGACTTCCTGGTCTGGCCTTACAAATGACAGGAAATATTTCTCATACCCACTGTGAATCCAGCCTTCTAAGAAACATGTACCTTTTATAGTACAAAAAGCATAATTACACTATAATTATATTGTAGGCGGTTTTTTATCATAAGATTTCCACTAATCTATATAATGAAGTACTTCACAGACTGGCCAAAAATAATTACAATGTAAAATGATGTAGATGGTACACCTGCATTTAAAAATACACAGTCAGGACCTTAGCTGAGTTAGATCATTATCTCCCTGATGATATCAGTCTGGTTCCTGTGCATTAAAAAGCAGATCATGGGAGCAATAATATCTTAATTATGTAGTTAACCTTCTGGTTATATTAATTAGTGATGATTAGGCATGGGAAACCATAATTATGTCACGTACATAACACCCCTTTGAAACTGCGTATGAATCCAAACACAAAAGGCAGATGTGAACATCTAACCGGGGCTAGAACAAATCTGAAACTTAATTATATGACCCTCTATCTCCTGTCTGAAACACAGCCAGTCGTGACAGCTCTGCTGATGTTAGATTTGTAGAAGAAACTACAAAATCTTTTTGTCCCAGAAGAGAAATGCAAGGTAGAACTGTCCCATATTCTGATTTCACATGGAGGTTATTAAATTCTGACTAAAAATAAACCCAATAAAACATCTAGGCCCAGTTCAGTTAATAAACAAGGAAGCTCTGAAATTAAAGAAGCACCTTTTCATTAACTCATAACATTTAACCATTTGTCTGGGGTATGAACAGCTAAAAATCAGCCTTCTTTGCTCCTGTTTGAAGGAGATCCTGGCAGCCAGAGAATCATTTGTAGGGGACCTTTCTGAAGAGCTTCTCCTGAATGACTCCAAAAAAGCAGTGGTAGACACTGTACTGAGGAAACTTTTTCCTGAGGCAGCTGTCTGAGGAAACTGTGGTATTGGGAAGAGGGAGTCAGAGCAAGCAGGACTTTCCACCACTATCCTCATGCCTAACTTAAGACTGAAGTTTTTCACCTCCAAGGATAAAGAAGAGAAAAGCCAATCTGAGCTAACACTCTTCCCCCAGTACAGCAGAGATGTGCTTTATCCCAGCAGACCGTTCCCTCACAGCAGGACTGCAGTAAATAATTATGGTGGAGGTCACTCAGTCTAAATTTAGAAAAATATTAAACATTCCACTTTTCTATAGGCTTCTGTCACCTACTGAAACCTAGAGAAGCTCTGCAATGCAAGAGGAATTGTGGATCTAAACATCCAGGGTTATTCCTGTCATTCAGATGGCAGCATCCTGCCACCCTTGCAGGGAAAAGGACAAGCCTGGAATATCACACAATTTCCATTAAAATTAATCCTTTGAAAAGTGAATGCTAGAAGAAACTGCATATTTTTGACCAAACAAATGTACTTTAAATGGATGGTTTGCAAATGTCAGGTTGAAGTGTTCCAAAGTTGGGAGCTGCCAGAATTAATGCTGCCTGTGCACTCTGCATTGTACTTGCAGGGTCTTTGTCACTGTTATTGCTTGGTTTCAATTGTTTTTAAGCTAAGTAACTTGACTTTGAAAGTTTGACTTGCAAATCTGGCATTTGCAGTTCAGGGAAACCCCACCTTCTACACTTTTTCCTCTATATTGACTCGATTATTATTTGATGTGCTGTTTGCTTTCTGCTGTGCCAGCAGGAAGGGACACTGGTACAGCGTGGGCCAGGGTTATTTATTGACCCACAGAATCAACAGTCTTGCGGTCTTCACTGTATCTACTCTGGGGTGTCAGATCAGTCCACGACAGCCAGGTCCAGTAGAAAACCCTGCCCAGTGAGGGCCCAGGTCAGTGAGGCCCTGGGTGTACTCTCGGCAGAGCAAGGTCTCATTAGGTGGCAGTGTCCCTTGAGGCACTAAGGGCATACAGTACTTTGCAGAATGTAACCCAGTTAGACTTTGGTAAGACATTCTTCCTGTCTTTTCCCTCGCTAAACTGTGGAGGTGTTGCCTAATATTTACAAGCAGCAGTTCCCAAGAACTGCAAGCTGTTCTCTAATGATATTTTCAATTCGGTCTGAGACTCCTAAATGAAATTCTGAAGAAGAGTTACATAAATGCTTTCTTTTTCAACCTGAATTGCATTCAATATAATATTATAGGAACAATCCTTGCAAACATCTCACTTCAAGAGAGGTTGTTTTTTCCTTTCTTTTTGCTGTTGGCAGTGACTGTGACTAGAATGACAGCGCAAAACACAACAGAAAGTTTTAAATGTTACTTTTCCTAAGATAGCAAACAAAGTCATAGACTGCCGAGGTGGGAAACTGAGGCACTCTGCTTTCAGAAACTCCCACCCGTGTCTCACCCTGGGGCTGCAGGGAAGGTTTAAATTGAGGAGCTCCTTGGGAATGGCAAGTTTAGGACCCGTCAAGCAAAGGGAATGTGCCACCCCTGTCTCCAGCCAAGGGACACCAGCAGATGAATGCACAGTCTAGGGAAGGTGCTTTTCATCCCTTCAGTGGGGTTTTTTGTCTTTACTTCAACTTGCTGCACAAGCAAGGCAGTGCCTTTTGGTTCCTCTTTTGATATGCACATCCTGACACACAAAGAAATGGTTGCCAAAATCTGGTAACAAGCATGACCCCCTCCTCACTTCATCCCTTTCTCCATTCTTTGTTTCCTAAACCCACACCCCTAGCACAGGTCAGGATCCATCCCTGTCACAACCTGGCATGTTCTCTGCTGGCTTACTTCCCTTTCCCCATCTCAGCACTTTCTTTCCATCAGCTCCTCTGATGCCACAGAGCCATGCACAAGATCTGAAGAGCTGGCACAGGGCAGTCCATGCCAGGGCCCATTGTCACAATTTAACAGTGCAGATAACTGAATTAGAGGCTTTGGCACAGCCTTGTTTATCACTACTAATGAGGCTGAACTAAACATGCAATTCCATGGGGTCTTTTGCCTCACTCCTCTCTTTCCATTCTGGAATATTGACCAACCCCTCCATTCCACTCCTTCCCACCTCAAGTAGCTGCTCCAGAGATTCTGAGAGCAGGACTAATGAGGCCACAGCTCAGCCCTTTTGTTTAGTGACATGGATGCATTATTAGAGGATAGATTAAACAGAAGGTTGAGATTGGGGATGCATACACCCACAGGAGTTTTCTTAGGGGAACATAAGAAAATGTGGTCTTTTGGGAGGCTGAGGTTTTAAGAAAAGTGTAAGACCCTTCTTCAAACCTTGACTCTGGCTTGTGGCTTTGCATATTTAGTCGTCTTTTACCATAAAACAGTACTTGGTCTTGAGGACTAGAAGCATGAATGGAACTTAAGAAATCAGCTGTAAAAATGCAGAGCTCTGGCCACAGGTAAGATTCCTTGCCATCAAAAATCCAGCATGAAAATGTTTAGTTCTGGGCTGCCACCACTGAGATTTTGCACAGAGTCATCGCTGGTGCTCAGACTCATGGTATGGCAAAACTCTGACAAACTTGGATGTGAGGGCACTGAACAACGCTTCCTCCATAACTGAGCCGGGCACCTTTCCCTCTGCCTTTCCAGTGCAACTTCTCAGCAAACTCATGCATGCACTGAAACTGCTTGGAATCAAACAGTAACAGAAGGAATGAAAACAATTCTTCTGCCTAAAGAGCTGGGCTTTAAATTTGTTCTTCTTCTGCACCTTCCCCTGCCTGAGTGCAACACAAAGGAAATCTCTGCAGCTGATCTAGGACTTCACAAACCGAGGGATTATGCACCATAGATCCTGACAGGCTCCTGTGCTCACAACCTGGCAGAAGCCACAACTGTAATCTCCTCTCTGAGATAAAGTCCATCAGTCTTATTCTTACACCAACCTGTCCCACTCTGCCCCTCAGGCAGAGCTCGAAGGAAAGCCCTCCTTGGGAAGGATGTTAAAATCTGCCCTTCCTTGGTACCCTCCTGTTTAACTTACTCTCTTGGCTGGCCTCCCATCACAGTCGGGTCAACACATATCCATTTTGTCTGCTGAGCTGACTAGTTTTCAATAACAATTTCTCCTTCATTCTGTAACAAAGATCAATAAAACTGCCCCTCTCTCATATTGGCTGAGATTCCAGGAATGTCATTTGCTTTTTATTGTTGCTACTGCTTTGTTTTTTTTCCATTTTTCTTTTTTTTTCTTTCTTTCTTTTTTTTCTTTCCCTCTTTTTTTTTGGCAAAGCACAGATCAATTTAGAAAGATGAAAATTACTTAGACTTTCACTCAAAGTAAAATCTGCACTTTATAACCCAGGATGTAATTTACGATCCTGTCATTAAACTCTGTTAATCCTATTATTATGAAGATAAATAATTACCCATAGCGAAGAAAGGGATTCCCAACAGAGTAGAATTATATTTTCCATCAGTAATGAAAAATATCCCTGCCGCAGTGACACTGGAAATACAGATAGTGAGTACTCCCAGGAGTCCCAGGAAAGGTTTGCTACGCAGGCAGTCCTTCATGGAGCTCGAGAGGGTAGCAGTCAGGAGAATCAGCATCAGGCTCACCAAAATCTTGCCCCTGGCCAAGAGACTGGTCTGGTGGAAGTCCTTCCAGAGGCTAAAGGATGCCAGTGAGTAGAGCTGCAGATCCTGGTGATCCAGCTGCATCTTGTGCATCAGTTTACAGAATTCGCTCTCCCACTTCTCCCCAATGAGGTCCTGGGTGACAGAGCCATACGTTTGGAGGTAGTAAGTGATTTGGATGGCTCTGGCTGATTTGACTCTCTGGTCCTTGCTGTTTGGCACTTCCATAACCCCTCCGAGCTGGTGGCCAATGAAACTGCTCCTTCCATCCTGGGAGAGAAAGCAGAAAAGATGAGCATGTGGTTATCGTGCTTAAGACGTGATGCAGTGATAGAGTCTGTCTCCTCTCACAGACATGCCAAGAGCTCTGCTCAAATGCCACTGCACTCAACAGGAGCCTTGCCATTTGCCTCAGTGGGTTTGGGGATCTGCCCCCACTCCCTGCCACAACTCTGTCTTACTCATTATAGGCTCATTTGCATTTCCGTGCTGCAGTTCAGGGACTGCTCAGATACTCATTGCAGTCTCAGGGATTCCCAGATATCCAGGACCAAAATGTTGCATGCAAGCTCCTTACCCTATGGGAGAGGATCATCTTCCATATTTAACTGATGGACAATGACAAATCTCCAATTACTACAAAAAGTTTGAGATGAAGATTAATTTCTGGAAGATTTGTGGTTTCTTGACACTTTGGAAATTATTTTTACAAGTTGGAAATATATAGAAAATGAAGCCCGATTCCTCAGGACAGGGAGAGATCCACAAAGTTTAATAGCTATTCTGTCTCCAGAAAAATATAATTAAAATCAGACTTTTTGTTTATTTGAGATTTCATGGATTTATGTCAGTGGCACAGAGTGAAGAATCTACACCTCAATTTAGCCAAGATTTGTTTCTTTATATATTTCAAGAGTATAATCCTTACTCTGGTCTCACTTATTTTGGTATATGCTGGGACATGTAAAACTCCATGACAATCAGTAAAAGACACATCAGGTCCACTCAGGATCAGCCTCTGTCTATTAACATGACCAGGCCTTTTTTTGTTTTCTGTAGAGTTATGTGGTCCCATTTAAATATTTGTGGGTTTTTTTTTCTTTTATTGTAAGAAGGATTTAATAAGAAAGGTCCTGTAAGAAAGGTCCTTGCTCTTAAGCCACTGGTTGTAGGATAATTGAATGATCCCCTTCCAAGACAGGGGAAGCCTGGATGGGTTTAGAAGATCAAATCCAGTTGCAAACTGAGGAAGAAGACTCAGTGATAAAATTGTCCCAGGACAAGTAATCTCTTTGATCAAAAAAGTCTAAATCCAGGGATTAAGTGTCTGTTGCACACCAAGTAACATTTTGCTTTCTCCCCCACATAAATTGGATTATGAGTTTTCAGATTTATTTCTTCTTGTATTTAATAAAAACATTAAATTATCAAGGCAGTTGATGTCTAAACTATGTTGCAGCAGTGAGTTCACATGAGATAACATTCTTTGCGTAGGTATACTACTGGAGTGAGCTGACAGCTTGAATTTGGGAGAAGATCTGCCCCCTCTCCCCCCGCCCCCACCCCACGTGGAAGCAGTCATCTGCAAAAGGCCAGAACCATTTGGGGGAGACACTTTAACATCTATTGCATCCAGCATTTCCCATTGCTAAAAGCACCTGTGCTGCCTGCAGGTCATTATCTGAAATTGCCAGACTTGTCCGTAGCCATGATTCCCACCCTAAGGAAAAATCAGGGAAATGAGGCTTTGTGAAACATAGATGTCTTCCAGCATGTTGACTCATAGAGCAAATAAATATCAGAAATTGGGAGACAGTGTTGAAAATGTTTTATGTACTCACCTTGCCTTCAGTCAGGTATGTAAAGGAGGTAATCCTCCCACTGAGAAATTTCTGCCTATGCCTACTTTCATGGCAGGAGCTCACACTGTTCCCAGCATTTGCCTTCCACAGCCCAGGGAATGTGACAAAGTGCTTTTCAGAAGTTCATTTTTTTCCCTATTCCCAGTTGTTATTTCCCACCGAAATAGCAGCTTCTGGCAAGGGTATCCTGGCACGAGCTGACACGAAAGGTGAACTGCAGTCTAGTGCCAGTTTCTCAAATCACCTGGAGCCTCATTGCAAATGTCACATAAGCAGAGACTGCTATCACACAGGGGCAGCTGCCACTGTTCAGACTCCAAAAAATCCTCATCCCCAGCAGTTCATGCTCGAATCCCGTTTAGATTTTTTATTTCTAACCTTTCTAAGGAGAGGTCACACCTAACACTCAAATGCTCACAAACAGTGCATTTCCAAGCTGGTAATTAAGGCTTGAGCAATGCAGTCCTGGCTCACAGTGGATGCAACTTTGCAGCTAAAAATCCCCACTTGGCACTGCCTTGAAATTTTAGAGAGAAATTTCACATTTCCTCAGTGCCTGGGCAGTGCTGACTTTCAGAGGCTTGCAGGTGCTGCAGGATTCTACAGCAGCACCGCTCCCAGCCCAGGCAGCACACTGTAATTCAGGTTTCATTGATTCACTATGCAGCAGGCACGGCAAGGTTATGGGAAACTTTGTGATGACCATCTGCCTTCCCCTGCGAAAGGTGCAGCGAGCGACGGCAACATTTCAGAGGAGGCAGCAGAGCGGGCACAAATAAATCATGTTCTGCCGTATCTCCCATGAAACAGCAGATAGTGGCTATTTTTTACACTGATGTACAATAGGGCACCCAGCTCATATGTCAGCAAAATAGAGAGTAGGCTTTCAGATGGAATCGAGGAAATCACAGGCGCCAGATTGCTGTAAGGACATTTTGTCTGCTCCTTTCCTTCTGGAGGCAAAGTGTTTCCTACCTAGCAAGGGTTTTGCCTTTGCTGCTGCTATGCAAGCAAACATGAACTTGGCACCACAGCACTCGGGAAAATGGGGCTTTTCTCTAATTCAGCTCTTGATGAACCATAGAATCATAGAACGGCTTGGATTGGAAGGGACATTAAAGTTCATCTCATTCCAAGCCCCCTGCCATGGGCAGGAACACCTTCCACTAGTCCAGATTGCTACAGACCCTGTCCAACCTGTCCTTGAGCACATCCAGGGCTGGGGCAGCCACAGCTTCTCTGCAGCGGTTACAATCTTAGCAAGAAAAACAGAAGAAACATGAGGGAAAACAGTCTTTCATTCATCCCATTTTATGGATGACAACTGACGTGTGGGAAAATGGAGACCCAGTGCTGCCAGCATGACTTTCAGCACCTCCCAGAGTCCAAGACAGGGACCTACCTATTATTGGAGTCTCATGGGAGCTTCAGGTGAGTTATTCACTGCCCCAAGTTCTCTGTTGTCCTCCAGGACCAACTTAGTGAAAGAACAAGGCACGAAGGGCTAAACTCCTGAAATAAGCCTAAGGTTTGGGAAAGAAAATGTGGCCACAATGACTTGTATAAGTGATACCTGAAGAGCCGGGCAGGCTGTGAATAAGATTCCACATAGTTCTTCATAAAAACAGGTGCTTTCTGCTGATAATTACCACGTCCTTCCTGGTATATGCCTACATGCTGCTATTTTTAATTTTGTAACATAGTTTGATGTTTCAGACTACAGACCCCTTACACTTTTTATCTACATCTGCTGCTACTCTCTGATCCTATATGCAGAAAAACAAACCCTCAAAAAAAAGTAATAATAATAGTTATCGGTTGTACATGGGTTTCTACCCATATATCTCCAGAGGATCTACAACAGAAGGTGTTAACTGTCTTTAGCAAGGTCACTTGCGTGGTTGGAATCTTGTTTCAGATTCCCAGGCTTTGCATAACTGTCTTTCTCTTTTCTTTTCTAATTTTTTTTTAAATGTCCAATGAAATCTTAAAAGTGTCTGTTCTCCCAGATTCTGATGGCAGGTAATTCTCTCCAGATCTGAGCATCTTTAAAGATGCCATGAAATATAGATCACCTGCTGGGGCATGTGATATTTCATCTAAAACAGGGGCCAAGAAAAAATTCTTTGCTTCAATGGACACTATTAAATTGTTTTTTGTGTTCTCACTTCTCTTTTACTAGATGCCCCAAAGACATTTTATATATTTAGAGTCTGAAAGGGAGGAGAATGAGAACTAAGATGACAGGCATGAACAGCTTCACCTTCCTTTTCCCCCATTGTGATGGACTTTGCCACCTGTGTCTATGCAGACCTGACCTTGCTTGTGGCTGAAAATCCAAACCTGTGGTTTGTTCAGCAGTAAAATTCACTAATTGTGAATGGATGGGTACAGAAGAAACCTCTGCCATGTTTCAGGCTGGAAACTTATCTGTAAAGGATGCTTGGACCCTTAATTTCCTAAGAAGATATGTAAGTGTCATGGAAATTTTGACTTGCTCCACAGCTAAGGGCCTCTCAGGTTAGACAAAACCAGCTGTTCCTACTGAGCTAAATATCTTTTGCTAGTGATAATAGTAGTAGGCACAGATCCTCTCAGCATGCAGCCCAGAGGGACACTAGAAATACTCCCTCACTACTAAAATTACCCGTGACCTTTTTTTTTTTTGGTTTCCTTAATATTTTCAGTGCAGCTGCTGCAGGCCCAGCTCCCACACAGGGGTTCTGTGTGGTCACTGCAGCACCAGCTCTGGGCAGGGCCTTATCATCTGCTGGGGTATTTTCTTTGTCTGAGATCACACTAAGTCAGGAAGAAAGCAGGACCGTAGTCACTGCAGAGAACGGTAGGGACGGCCAGCTGTGGGGATTGGCACTGAGGGACGTGGTGTAGTGGTGGGCCTGGCAGTGGTAAGTCAACGGTTGGACCCAACTATCTTAGAGGTCTTTTCCAACATAAATTATTCTATCATCCATCTCTGCTCTGAATGGCATCAGCCTCCACCGGCTTTCCTCTCACAGGAAAAAGGGAGGGTCTGAGGCATTTTTAAGAGGGCGTGGCTCCAGCCTTCTTAGCACCCTGCTCGGCAGAGATTGGGCTGGCGAGGGTTTTAAAACTCTTTTCAGATCCCTGGAAAGGAGGAAAGGAGCGCTTGTTCCCTACTGCTTGATCACTCTCATTCAAGTACACCTACAAGACCTAGCCAGAAAATTTATCTCTATTTTTGTTTTTCTTTAACCGCTACCTCTCATCAGCTGGAGTGACGGATCATTATCAAGCTACATTATAGAAATTTTAGGATAAAGCATGCCATCCTGGTTGCATGCTATTTTATCTCAAAAGCTTAAATTGTTCAACAGAGGACAACCAAGAATATCTGCTGAAATACATTGTGTGATAAACATCCTAATGAAATCACTGCAGTTGTTTCTCCCTCTGATAAGGACATTCCTACTCTGCTGTAGGTCACAGAAAGTATTATGCTAAAAACCACAGAGGTTAGGATGAAGCAAGTTGCTTTTCAGCCAGCTGCCAGATTTCAAGGTAAAAAAATAATAAAGAATTTAAATCCCCTTTCATTTAAGATTTAACATATTGGGCTGTTCATGTTCCCTTCAGCCTCACTGTAAAACTTTAGAGGAGGGTTTTTTTCTCCTCAATCAAACTGGTTTTTCTGTCCCTGTCCCCCGTACAGTTATACATGGAGATCTTGTACCGGTCGATCCCTGTTACACAGCCACCAATTACCGAAAATTCTTGCAGCATTCCTTTCCAGCGCAAAGCACATAATGCTGATTCATGTCAGCATTTTCCCCACACATTTTTGTGTAGCAGTTTTCCTGCCCTTGCAGCTGTGTAGGTGCTGCTGTGCAGCTGTTCTGTATGGATGAAGGATACAGGGAGCATCCAGAGCAGGTGAACACTGAGGGCAGCACATTTGAGGTAGAGCTGCACCTTGGCTGGCTGGGAACAGGGACAGAGCGATGGCCAAGGGGTCTGTTCACATAGGAAAAATGAAATGTATGGAAGTGGTCATGAGACGTTATCCAGGAAATTATTGTCTAACTGTGCTGCAATGAAGAAGAATTCAGTTATTCCCAGCTACCTGGCAATGAGGCTCAGCTCACCAGCTGGCCAAGCAAATTTGGTTTATAGTCACTGTGAAGAGTCAGGCACATCCAAAGGATGATGTGCTCGGTCCTGAGGTACAGGTCAAAAGCAGATTTGTTCTCTGCAGTTGCCTGTCTCTCTCCATTTAAGGCAGAGGCACGAGATTACTTAAGACTTGACCCCAGATTTTATCATGCTAAAAACTGCATGACCTGTCTTGTCATTCCTGGCTCATGCTGGCCCCTTCACAGACATGTCCTGCAGATTAACAAACCCACAGCCCTACAGCCCCTTCCCAGGGAAATCATGGACTGCTAGTCTGATTTTTAAGCTAAAGAGAGAAGTACACAGAGCACCCAAAAGGGAACCAGAACCATCTGGCACCTCTTTCTAATGACTCTGGGCCTGTGTTCCTATCCTTAACAGCTTTGGGTTTCTAGTTTTTGATAAAAGAGACAAGAACAGATGAAAAGTGTTCCAAGAGACTTATATATTGTAGTATTAATAACAGAGAATAAGAGAAATGTCCCTAGAATTAAATCAAATTGTGGAAGAATTCGTAAGGGTGCAATAGCAAAGTGTGACTGCTGTTAGAGAGCTCTTCTCTTTGGAGGAGATTCTGGCAGTGGACAGGCTGTTTCTGAGTGGTGCTCCTCACTTTGTTCCTTCAGTGTCACCCTGTCAGGTGTTCCGAGAATTGTAGTGTGGTCAGGGTTGGAAGGGACCTTTGAAGGTCACCTGATCCAACCCCCCACGATGAGCAGGAACATCTTCAACCAGATCAGGCTGCTCAGCCACATCCAACCTGCACACAAATGTTTCCAGGGATGGGGCATCCACCGTCTTTGGACAAGCTGTTTCTATGTCCCGCCACCCTCAATGGGCATCTCTGTCAAGGCAAGGGAAGGACAGAAGGGAAGGAAAAAAGGCTCTAACTTCACCTCCTGCTTCCCGTTCACATCCCTCTGGGATGAAAATACAAGATAAGTCCTCTCCCTCCTAGATCAGCTCCACTCCACTTCCCTCCTAGACTATATTTCATCTTTGCATCCTTTCCAATCCTCCTTCATTCTTTGTCCTATCTTCAAGCTCTTTGTTGCTCAACTGATCCCTTCACTGGCAAGGTCAGATTCCCATTCAGTCTGTCTCAGATCCTGTCCCAGTTCCTCTTGGAAAAGAGGAATAGATTAACTGCCCAGCAGGGCTTTGTCCCCAGCTGTCCTGAACAGCACCCGCGCACCCAAGGACACAGTGGTGTCCTTGAAGATGATGAGCAATACCCACATGGGCTGTGATCACTCACCTCCCTAGGTGAGAAGGGTGCTGGAAGATGGGGGGGTCACAGACAGCACAAAGAGAACTGCAAGCACTGGGAGATAATTTTGGGGCACAGCTGGTCTCTCCACCTTTTTCTGCTCTGCCCTCCATCAGGAGCAGGACACAGGCACACCAGTGAAACAGCTTTGGCAAGGACAGTTCAGGCAAGTGAGCTGGTGTCTGCACTCCAGCCCCACGAGATGGGTGCAGGGGTGAAGGGCACAGCTTTCTTTGGATGCCCAGCAGCCTGGAGACGCTGGGATGGCTCTCTCAGGAGGAAAGTGGGTGGCTCAGCACAGCTTGTTGTAGGTGACACAGGTTCACCTTCCCCAGGAGATCCGTGTTAGCAGGACCTCTGAAGTCGTGTTACCCTGGGTGTGTAAATCTCCCAGGCCAGGTATTAAAACATGACTGTCCTCTTGTTTTCAGCAGGCACAGAGCCTCTGTTCCCTCCTCACCATTCATTGTCCTTGGAGTTTGTGCTCTGCCCTGCCCAGGATCACAAGCCCTCGAGGCAGCACCTTGGGACCAGCCTCTGCTTTTCACAGCCTGTCCCCACCAGAAGAGGAATCGTGGAGCAAAAGGTAAGGCTGCACCTGGCCCCTAAATCCTCCACGATGAAGAATGATGGTAAAAGTAGTCAGTGCAGACCAGAACTTTTGCAAGGAGATGCCAGGGGGGAAATCCAAGCTCCTGCCTTGCATGGTAGAGCTGTGATTCTCCACCTATGCAAACTGGGACAACATCTAAGCCTACCAGACATTGGTACCTGTTGCTACCAGCCTACTACTTGCTAAGCCATGAAAATTGCCCAGGTACAATTAAAAAAAGAGGAAAATGTGCTTGTCTCTGTGGTCTTGCCCACAGTTACTCTTCATCCCAAAGCATTTTGTTTGCGCCAAGGAGAAACACAGGAATGAATCACTGACAGCAACGCCTCAAGGGAATTGCACAAAACGCCAATAATTGGATATATACAGTTAAACACTCTCACTGACATATGCAGGAATGTGTTTGAAGAACGCATTTGCCATCTCTCATATTTGGCAGTCTCTAGGAATCTATATCATGAATACTTTTAATCAATGAATGCTCCATATTAATTCTGATTTCCTCCACAGCTCAAGCACAATATTAAAAATGTTCAAAGGAAAGGAAGAAAATTCCAAAGAGCATTAAAAAATAAGAAATTCTTTTTCAGTGCAGACTGGTGTTCCATCTAGCCCAATTTTCAGTCTCTGTCCATTTCTAAACCATGATGCACCAAGATAGTGTCTTCGACAACACAGATAGAAGATGCCTTTGGGAGTCTCAGATTATTGTTGATTTTCTAGCTCTTCAACAAAAAAAGAAATTAAATGAGCAGCTTGGAAGGAGGAGGAAGAATGGAACTGTCCAATTTTTTAATAGATAAATCCTTCTCCTAAATGCAGTGATTTGAATTATATTAACAACAAAAAGTAAGCAAATTAATGAATTAAAGCTATCTTGTACCCCAGCGAAATCCAAGACAGTTTTGTTATCTCAAGAGGGTCATGGATTTCTCCAAATGGGAGAAATCAGGACAACATTTGACCAAAATTCTTTCTATCTCTTGAGAATATTTAATCTTAAGATTTCCTGAGGTCCATGGAGATATAGGTTAAACAAGATCCTAACTATTAAATTAAAAAAGACAGCAGAATACACCAAAAGTATAAAAAACCTTCTCTCTTGTCTTCTTTCCGTATCAGCAATAGCAAGACATAAAACTGCTCAAAAAACTCCATTCCATTCTTCATAAGCCCAAGCTGAAAAGGTTTGGGTGGATGAGAATGGGATCCAATGACTGTCCCTAAGAGGAGATTCTAAAGAGAGGACACAGGTTTTCACTGACGTATTTGTGGGCCCTCTTGCTTTCTGAGCATCCCACTGTGTGCCTCTTCTAATTGCTTTCCCTACACCACTTGAAGTCCAACACACAGAAGATAGGAAGGAAACCTGCCAGAAAGTGAAAGGGACTGGATTTGCCTGGTTTTATTACTTCATTTAAAGAAAATGTTAAAAAACAAACAGCAGAGAATAAATAGTGAGCAGTAAAGCAGATCCACAGGAATCATTTAAGCTCTTACAATCCGAAGTTTCAATAATAACACAGAAAAGGGTGCTTTTTTCTTTGTAAATTTATGTTGGCAAACATCTCTTTAATTTTATCTGTCTCTGCTCATCCTGTTTTCTCTGGGGACCAGCAGCCAAAGTACTGAAACACTGCAGAAATGTTCTATCAAAGGCAGGAAGAAAAGAAGTAACTGAGAATCAGACAGAGTCAAGTGTGACGTGGCAAGATTTTGAGGCTAGAATGGTTTTGAGGTTAATTTACAGCTAAACTGGATTAGCTAAACCCAGCCTTTGAATACAAGACGCTGCTCTGCTCTTATGTAAGTCCTAGCAGGGTCTTCTACTCTCACAATGCCCAGTAAGATATAACAAGGCACTGCACAAAGCAGATACAGTTGAGGACACTTAACACTTCTAGTTGAAAATTCCTCTTTTCTAAGAGATAATTATTCAGTTTTCCCTCTTTTTTATTATTCTCAAATTTGGCATTGTGAAGAAATTTCTCTGCCGTGAAGCATCCCTCCCTTCTCTCCAGCACACACTGGTTTTTAATGACTTTGGCCATTTGTTAGCTGGAGAGAGCCAAAAAAATGTCTCGTTTCAGACGTTTTCCTCTTTTATAATTTTTTTTTTCATGGTGCTGGACAAGAATCTGGGGAGGGAAATTGGGAATGAGGCATTTAAGTAGGCCTGTGTTTATGCGTTAAAATCTAACTAAAGCTAGGGTTCTGCTGACTCCCACCCAGGGTACTTTTGAATTCAGTACATTCAAAGAGATTTTTGACACCCACATATGAACATCAGCAGGTTGCTTTTATATTTGTAAATTCTGTCTCAAGATCACCTTGTGATGTGTTCCCTTCATGGTAAAATCTTGGGTTCTTAGTAGCCCACAGAGACGAGGGTGCTGTCATGTGCTATCCTCTAACAGATCTTTAATTCTTATTCCAGTAAAAAGAGGAAAGCCCGTGGCATCATCTGGAATTGTTCAAAAACATGTAGATGTGGTGTCTGGGGGCATGGTTTAGTGATGGGCTTGGCAGCGTTGGGTTAATTGTCGGACTTGATGATCTTTCCAACCTAAATGATTCTATGATTCTTTACTTTGGGCCTCCCATTGCCTCTCATCACTGCAGAGCTCTTACTCTGGAAGTTCACTGACATTACGAGGGTTGGATTTCTGTATTTTCTCAGTCATACTCTGTGGGAGAGGGTGTCTTGCACTGTCTCAGCACAGGGCACTTTGCAATCATATACAGGTGTTAAACAGCGTGAGACAACCAGGAAATTTTACATCATCCCAAACCTTTCACCTAGAGTTTGCAGGGACTGCCACTGAACAAGCTCTGCATGCCTGGAAAATTATCTCAATTCAGCCTCTGTGCTGTGGAGGACTGGGAGGACACAAACGAAGTCCAGCAGATGCTGAGGTCTTGGTTCAAACTATAATCACTGGTCACCAGTGAGGTTCTGGCAGCGCCCAGGCCCCTGCTGTGCAAGGTGCTGTGCAAACACACAGCTGGAGAAGCTGCCCATGCTCCACAAATCTTCCCGTTCTGGTGCTGAACTTTCTTTAGTCGCTGTATTTCTCAGTGTGAACTGGTGATGCTGCCAAAGGAATAGTCCCTTTCCTCTCTGTCCTAAGCTTGCATCTCCTCCCTGCCAAGCTTGGGAACAGCTGCTCATGTGGTGTGTGGTGAAATGGATTGGAGAAATAATCCAGGTTTATGCAAACTGAACAGGAGGGGAAAAAGCAAAAAAAAAGCAAAAACAAAGATTTAATCCCCTCATCCCTTCCTTGCTGCCATCTGGCAGAAGGTTTCTTTAATTTCTCTGCTCAGACCCCTCAGTCTGGTGGTGATATCAGCTGTGCCACACCTGAACGGCTCCATCCTCAAGGTGGCTGTATTTCACAGCTGAGTGTTTGTCCTTACTCTGGGTACACAATCCATATTATCTTCAAGGAGAGTTTCTGATTTGGATGTTTCTCTTCAGCCAGAACAATGCTCAAAATACAAGAAGCCAGAATTGAGGCTCTGAAGTCCTGAGTCAGGCTGCCTAACCAAGGCATGAAGTTGGAAATGTCAGGACTACCGTGAAAATGTCAGAACTACTGCACTGCCTGCTCCAGGAAAAGAGGAAAACAAGGCACCTCTGGAGGGCAATTTTGATCTTAAATGGACTGAATCTCATTCTTAGGGATTTTAGTCCTCCTAAAGCCTACAATGCCCCAAAGCCTAGTTTAGGTGCCTTCATAAAATGCTTAAAGTTAGGTTATATGTGTTCCTAGATGTATATGTTAACTTAGTGCTGCTGTTAAGAATGAGCTCAAGATACAAAGTAAGATGAATATTTCATTACAGTGTATAAGCACTTCTGGAGAAATGCAGAAATTCTCCGTAAATAATATTAGTATTAACAACCATCTTTTCAACTTATTTCAGATGTTTCCTTGCAATACATAAAAGCTTTTCTCCCCAAATATACATTTTACGATTACTGTAATGCAATCAATGTTAAAAAACAAAAAAGGCTTTTCAGAATCACCTGCTGTGGAAAGTGATTTTTCAATTTTATATTAGTATAGTCTATTTGGAAAGGTTTTGGTTCTGGCAGAACAGGAAGGATTGGACTTTTAATTTTAAAACAAAAATGCTGCAGATGGTGGGACCTTGTGATATCTAGTCATCTTTGGATTTCAAGCAAATATTTAGGGAAAAATTCTGATAGAGTAAGCCAAAGAATAATCGGATGGTAAAGCACTTCCAGATGATGGAATTTCAGCATTTGTCTTCTGAGCACTCTGCAAAATCTCTGTCTCCCTGCTGCAATAAACTGCCAATATCTGGCAATCTATTTTGGACGAGGATGGCATTTAATTCCAGCTCCTTCACTGGGAGCTAATTCCTTATTCAGATTAATGTATTTTAGTTCTTTTGCAACTGTCTAATAATAATTTCCAAAAAGAGTTTTTCAAAGCTGTGTCAGAGATTTGGAGTGAGAAAAAGTTGCAAAGGACTTGAGAAGGAGCCTAGATTTTTTCCCATCAAATTATTCTGGGAGGTTTTTTCTCACGTCAGTGTAAACACAGATTATTCCCCAGGATTTTTGGAAAAGCTTCACCTGACATGAGCCTTTTCTGTAAAGATCTCTAGATTTAGCATATCCTCATGCTTATAGAAATTTCACAAACCTTTTTTTTGGGTCATTTGAAATAAAAGTATAGTGGCATTCAGCTCACCTAATTTTAACCATCTGAAGGTTTAATGCATAATATGAATATTATTTCTCTGGTCCACAATGTCTCTGACTGGTGAGTTTCTCATGTCCCAGTGTAGACACTTAGAAAAATTGAAATTAATTACTCCTGGAAGTTCACCCTTCTATTCTCTGGTTGAACACTGGGCCCACTTTAGATTAGATGCTGAATAGAAAACAGCTCAAATTAGAGGAAACAGATGTGTTCCTATCATGACTCTCTGCATGAGCACCCACAAATTGCTCCATCACGGACCCTCAGTGTCAGGATCACAGCCTGACTTTGAAGACCAGACCAGGTTGCATCCACTGCATCAAAGGCCGTGATGTCGTGGAAAAAAAGAGGAGAAGAAATGGCCTGACTCCACAATTCTTTTCACAAACATCACCAGCCATTTCCTAGGCACTTGGTCCGCAATCATGTTCAAGTTGGACAAGAAATAGTAGGAATGATCCAGCTGATATTTCATAACTATCCTGTTCAACTAAGTTTTAGGACTGTCTGCTACCATAATTTTTCCCTGGCACAACCAGAACACAATTAAGAAATGACAAAATTCAACAGGGACAAAATGGAGCCAATTTGTGACATTAGAGGTTATGAGGATTTTTGAATTTGAAGTGCTGGGGAACAATCAGACAATGCGCAACATGGCAAAAGGACTTTTAGAAATCATCCAAATCCAAATCAAATCACCCATCAAAAATCCACAGTCAGCACGAAACTCCAGAAGAGGACTTGTTTCATTCTAGAAAGATAACAAAAGGAACAAAGAAAAACAACATTCCACCAAGGATTCCCTGATAATTTAATGCATCCTCTGCAGCCTCCAAAGCACTGTTCAAGCTCTACACAGGGAACTAACTGTGTGTGTCCTGCTGAGCTTGATCTGCAAGAAGGTGAAGGAGGAAGGAGAACATCGAGTACTGAAATGTCTGTACTGGCAAAGCAGTGTCAGAGTCAGAGGTAAAAGTAAGTGTGCTTTCTCCGGGGGCTGCAAAACTCCAACTTCAACACCAACTTCGTCTTTGACCTTGGTCATGACATTTAAGTGCTGCATCTTCACTTTGAGATTGGCAGAACTCAGCAAACAGTAATCAGTTCCAAGGGAGGACCCTACTTTGCTCTTTGGGCACCAGAATGCAAACAAAGCTCTTCAGAAAATGGTATTATTTTATGCTCACCTTTCTAACTGCTCTGGATCTGTCTGTATAAATTCTGTGACTCAGCTGCTGCTGACATGTCCTCCTTGCTTAATATTATCTGTGAACGTCACTCCTGTGCAATTCAATTCTGCTTCCCGATAATTAATAGAGATGTTAGATGAGACCAGACCTAACACAAATTCTCCAGATACCCTGCAAGATACCTTCCATAAACTCGTTACATTATCATTTATCATGATTCCTCGTTTACAATCTTTCAGCCAGTTTCCAAACCACATGACTGATTTCCCATCCAAGTCAATCTGAATTAATTTCTCTATTAGGGTTTCCTCATAATCCTGCACAAGCCACAGAATGGGTTAGACTGACCTTATAAACCTTTCATGTCTTTGACCTCTTGATGTTACACGGAAGAGGCTCATAAAACTCCAACAGCTCTTTGAATTTCTCCAGCAGCACCACAGCCCTTCTTTATGATGGGGAAAATCAATGTAAAGGAGAAGTCACAGTAGAATATGAATTCTTGAATGTGTAGCCCTGCACCAAAACCACCATCCCACACCCCAAACTGCTCCTTTACAAAACAACATCAGAAATGTTGTCCTTTGTGTCCACTGTATCCTCATCGAAGAGGCTGTAGGAAAAGCCAATTCAAATGGTTTAGGCGTGACCCAGAGTTTTTTGAGCTTCATCCTGAGCTATTCCCTATCCTGGTTACCTTTTTTTAGCTGCTCTAAAAGAAATGAAAATACATCCCATTCTGAATTATTTTTCTTTGTTATTTTTGCTGCTTCAAAATGTAATTGGGTTTTCCACAACGAAAGTATCAGAATAGTTCCTAAAGGACCTTTGTTCAGATCTGTTAAGTAGTGGCAAATGACCTGTTTTAACTTGCCTTTTGAGGTGAATATTGTGATGAACAGAGCATGGATCATATGCAATTACAACATTTAGCATTTATATAAGACAAATTTCCCTTCAAGAATGTCCTCTTTCTCCCACTTCCATAATCTGATACTTCAGGCAAGAAGATGGTAAAAGTTGTAAGGATACAAGTTTATTCTTTTAGGAGTTAAAAAAAAAAAAATTCACCCTTTTTTTTAAAATTGAATTCCCAAACCAAAAATCAAATGCTTTATGACAACAGGGGAGCTCTTAAGCTTGTCAAGCTCGTGAAATTTATTTCAGGGTATATACCTAAAGCCTAATGCTTGTGCTAATCTTGAAGCCTGGGGAAAGAAATGAGTGGAGAGACATTTGTAACCCTTCAGAAATGTCCACATTTCTCTGCTGGTGTCCCAAATTTCTATGCCATTTACTATGACAAATGTGTTGTGCACCAACTGGGTGACCAGTGTTTTCTACATGCTGTTGGGAAATCAGTTATGGACAGGAAAATTAAGGTTAGTTAACAAAGAAACACCACTGTTAGAATGTTTATTACCACATATTCCAGCCCCTCCTGAAGAGAAGTGGGTTTGTCACCTGGATGCAAAAGTCTACATGGTGGAATCTCTTTTGGGGGATGTTTTGTGCTTATCTGTGAATAAAGCATCACTCAAGGAGTCAAGAACATGAAAAAACTGAACTGTGAATTTAGGGGAAAAATGCACATGAATATTTCCATGTTGCATCTCTACTCGGCACTGAATTTGTTAATGTATTTGGTTAATGTATTAAAATCTGCACTAAGAAATCATCTTGGAAACTAGTTAGGAAAAAGGTGATTTATATTTAAGTCACAGATTCTGTCAAAAAGATGGAATTGCATCGTGAAATACTGCTAACAACGTCTTTCTTCTTAATGAACCGCACCATTTTTTACAAACTAAACTGGCTTGGAAAATTGGAAGCCAGGATCACCTGTCCCATCGATGCAGTGCCTTGGTCTCCAGTATAAAACTGCATTAACAAGAGCCAGACCACCCTCCTGGGGGGTAAATTTGTGTTCAGGGGGACTAGGCTGTGTCCTCAGCCAGCTGTGTGACTTTATTTTCCTGAGGTTTTCCTTTCCTAAATTTTGAACATGGGAAAACATTTCCTCTTAAAGTGACTTTGTTTTTTTCCTCCTTTATTTTCTAGTCTAAAGTATAAGGTGAGAGAAAAATATTTTTGGAATAGTTTTGAAATAGTACCTGGAAAGAACAATTTTAATAGAAGAAAATGGGAACATTTTGTCAGAGACTTGTCAAAATGAAACCGTGGGAACCTGCCTTTCTCTTTCCATCCTCCAGAATGAAATTAGGGGCAGGGTGGATGTTGTTTCAAAAATGCTTTTGGTTTCAAGAGTACTGTAACTTCAGATAGAAAAAGATTCAGCTGAAGATTTCTGGGCCAGCCAGGTCATGCACGATTTAGTCGAGGTAATGCAGCATCTAGGACAGAAGCAGCAAAACTCTCCATGGCCACTGCTGAATCGTAGCACCCTTTAGGAAGCTGTTGACACATGTCCAAAAATGCACCATGCATGTGGTGAGAATGACACCTGCCCATCAGACTGACAACACTCGTGTAGCACTGGTGGAAACAATTGCACAAAGTGGAAGAGGAGCAAGACTTTGTCTTACACGAGGGCAGCTTTTCTGTCTTGTTTCAGCATCAAACTTGGGCACGAGCTTTAGGTGCCCCCCGAACTGGCCCTGTAGGTGATATTTATCCTTACATATTGAGAGAGGATACGTGTCAGTTGTTTGGGCTTCCCTGTGGAAGTATTTAATGGGGCCTTCCAGGTCTCCCACCATTAGCACAAGGAAATACCTGTGGCAGACTGGAGATGGATCTTTAATCTCCCTTGCACGCCCTTGCTTACACTGCAGTACACAAAGAGTCTCAGTGGTGTGTGTTGCCTTCAAAGGTGTGGGGCAGGAAGGCAGGACTGCCCTTTACCTTCTCAGATGCCCTCAGCACAGACAAGCAGGCTTTAGGGCTTGTGTAATTGGTATTTTTGAAGAAGAATTGTTCTGCAAGACACCAAAATATTTGCCGTCATACATACTCAGGAAGCATTACACACATGTAGTGCCAACTAATTTTTTAAGCTGTGGACCATTATCAGACAAAAACTTTCTGCAAATTAACCAGCTAGCAACATGCCAGTATCACAACCCATGGTCACCCAGCAGTTCCCTGGCTGTGATGCCAGTTTGCTGGCAAGACTGGGCTGGAGGACGGTGTGTTTGGTGGCAAAACGTAAAACTGGGGAGAAAAGCTGATCTGGCCAACTCACAGCTGTGAAGCCTGTCTGGTGTCTTGCAGAGCTGCTGCTGGGCATGCAGAAATGCTGTTGTGTAGGAATTGCCTACCAATGTGTGAGAGGTGCTAAAGAGAAGAGAAAAACTTCAGCAAAATTTCATACCAGAGCTGCCACCAAAGAAATGATTGCCAGTTTGCCCTTGAGCTGATTCCACAGTAAATCTTTTTAGCTGGAAATCTTTCTGCTGCCACTAGCTCACCCTTGCTAGTGTCATCAAAGTTCTCCAGCGCTTCACCTTAAGCTGCTGCTCCCAAGTGGCCTGACCAGTGTAAAAGTGAAGCTAATTCACACCCAGGGAGTCCAGGGCTAGGGCAATGACATGTGCCACTGCATGTGATCGTCTCTGCAATCCTCAGGAGCTCACTCACTGCTCTCTCCCTTTGGAGGATGCTTCACAGCCTCACTTCCAAGAACTTCCTTTACTGCCTATTCCCCACATGAGCACCTGGCACCTTGATATGGAGGAAAACAGGGAACAGGACAAATACAGTGAGAAAAAGAGGTATAAAAGACTTTACAGCTTGCTCCTTCAGCGTTTTGTTGTCTTCCCTCTCCTTTCCAACACACACAGCATCTGCTTTCCTACATTGAAGACTTTCATTTGTATTTAAAGCTGTTTTACAGCTTTACAACTTCTTTATTTTACAAGTCCCAGCCATGTCTCACTGTTTGCAGTATGAAGGGGCAGTGGATATGGGGCCTGAATAAATTAAAAGCTTTCAATACAAATGCGAGATCACGGTTTCCCCAACTCAATTCACTTCTCTTGGAAAACCAGTCAGCAGGTTTTTTTTGACTGTGACTTCTTTAATAATCACTGCACAGAGTGCATAGAAGTCTTTTATGTCAACGTCTGAAGAGGTTTAATACGGGTTTTGCTCTTAGACTACTATTTTCCAAATGCCTAGCCCAGCCTTACCTGCATCATTGTTTGCCAGCTAAGATATGCATGTAATATGTGTATCTACATATGCATAAAGAATGCTAAATAATTTAAGAACTTCTTTTTGGCCATATTTATCAATCTCATTTTGTCCTTACAAAGTTCCTCTCACTTCTACCATAGAACATATATAAATCTCCTCTCCTCTCCTCTCCTCTCCTCTCCTCTCCTCTCCTCTCCTCNCTTTCTTCTCCTCTCCTCTCCTTTCTTCTCCTCTCCTCTCCTCTCCATCTTTCTCTGGGAATATGTCACATCTTCTAATCAATTTTATTCCCCTGCCTTGCTGCCATGGTGGTATCTGAATTTGTTTTAATTCTTGTTACAGACACCGAGAATACTCATCTGTTGTAAATCTGAAGAGAGAAGTTCAGAGCCCTCCAAGAGCTCACACAGCCAGTATGGTAAGGGGCTACAAAGACATTTTGGGAATACATAGGGATGACTGTTATAAGAAGATATCATGTCAGTGTAAAAACATTGGCAAGCATTAACCAAATATTTAGTAAAGGAAATAAATGGATTTTTACATCCACAGAGGACTACTTCTTTTAGGAAGATGGCAAGATCTACTGGGCTTTCTCCCTTTGGCAAGCAGATGACATCTCTCCCAGATCCACAGGGACGAACCACTGTTTCTAGCAGATGGGGTTTGTAATCGCATCTTGCTCTTCTCTCCTCCTAAACAACCTTCCAATTGCTTCTTTATTATTATTCACATCAAGGCCTGGCACTGCACAAAAGGCCATGTCCCCCTGCAAAAGTGCTGACAAAACTAAAAAGTGCATAGCTGGGAGGGAAAGGCACTAAGCAGAAGACCAAGGTCATCCAAAAGGTCAATGGAGAATATTTTCTTTGGAGTCTTCTATATGGCCACTGCTCTCAGCTGCTGGAGGGGAAGGAATGAGCCCCACATCCAAGGAACTTGTTCTCTACACCCCTCAGCAGCTGAAAGTGGAAAGTCCCTCAGAGATTGACAAGGACAGTTAAGTTCTGAAGTGAAGAATGGCAATGCAAAAAGGGCACCCAAACACTTATTCTTGCTTGGATAGATTTCTGCTGCCTTTTTGCTGCTTGTTTATGTTGGAATAGCTTATCCTGGTACAGGTTAACCCAGTTTCATGTCCCTGGAGCAGTCAAGACTCATGGTCTGGCCTTGCTTTTACAGAAGAGAGCTGTCTTAACGCTCGATCCATCAGAGCCAAGGAAGAGACCTTTCCTAATGTACTAAGCAAAGGAAGGAGTGGAGAATTCTCCTAAAAATGCAAGGAAACACTTAATTTCTTGCCCACACTGAGCAGACAGGCTGCCTGATCACATCCTCAAGAGCTGATATCTGCAGAGACGTCTCTCAGCAAAGGCACAGCTCCACCAGCCCATCCAAGTTAGGAGGGTGAGGAGCCCTCCCTAGTGCCCCTGGACAGTATGGAAACACAGTTGGAAGAGCGAAAGTGTCTTTTTTTTTCCAAATTAGTTTCCCAATCTGTGAGCCAGAAGATGCTACTAGGCTTCCAACATTTTCCACTCACTTTCATGCTACCGAGCAGCTATCCTGAGCTCAGCCTGCCCCATCTTGTCCTCATCTGCGAGGCTGAGATGAAAACTATCTGCAGCCTCCAGCCTCCCTCCTCTGATTTTCTCCCTGCACGTTTTATTATTTTGCTTTGACTTGGTAGATTTTTCCAGCCACAGAGCACTTCACAAGATCCTGAGCCACATGCTTGGAGTGGGACAGGTGGTGTCACAAATAGGTTCAGAGCCACCCTGCCTCCAAGGAAGCATTTGCTCGCTGGAGTTAGGGCAATCTCTTATGCTCTAACTGGTTGTTACTGAAGGAATAATCAGTTTATGGATATTATTGGTTCACAGATGCCTACTCTGATGTAGGTGGGCTCTGGTTTCATATCTGCTCTGTCCCATAGAGGTGGCCCATGCCTCAGGGACATCTAAGGAAGGATTAATCTTAGAGCAGTCACAAAGACTCCACAAATGCAAATGGAGCAAGACTCATTTAAAAGTACAGCTGTTAATGTGAGAAAAATTGAGAATCTGGCCGGTAGCAAAACTGCAATTAGGGGTTTCAAGATGTTAAGTAAGTGAATGCAAGTAATGCTTCAGCTTAAGCAAAAGCAGATTCAATATCCAGCTGATGTGCTTATCACAAACGTGGTAATAGAGATTTCTGCTTTATTGGCTGCTATTTCGCCTAGTGTTCATAAATGACTGATACTTAATTAATTGAAGGCAGTATTACAGAATCCAATCTGCTGACAAAGGTTCCTTTAAACCAGCAGTTGTCATATTTATTTTGATCTCAGACAGGCAAGTTCTCAGTTATTACCTTTTCTCAGACAAACCAACAAATAAACATGAAAAGAAACAAAGAAACCCATGACAAAACAGTAAAGATGAAATACCTGAAAAAATGCTTTTATGCCTTTTTTTTTCCCTTCCATATAAAGACTGTATTCAGAACTAATTTTCATTATTTTTCTTTGGGGATTTTTTGGTTTTTTTTTCTGGAATAGGCCAGCAAATTTTCTGTGGTTATAGGCGAATCAGGGTCAAAAAGCAGTCCCTCTCCTATTTCATGGTGCACGAGAAGTAATCCTCACGTAATCAATAATTCTGTTTATACCAACAAATAAACTGTGCCTCAGACCACATTCTGGCCCCGGAGGCAGGCACACAATGTACTCACTTCTAAGAACACCACACACCGTTATCGGCAGGATGGAGCGGATTTACCAACCCGGAGTGGGCTCTTTCCCATGCTGTCTCCCAAGTCATGCCCAGTCACTGTTCTGGAAGTCTCAACTGACAAAAACAATGCTGATATTTGCCAAAACTTGAGATTTAGCAGTTTGATAACTGATGGTGAGTGCTCAGTGTAGATTTGCCCAGGCTACGCAGGTTAGGGCGCAGTCCAGATCCCAAGCACAGGAACATTGTTTTTACATCCTGAACTGAAGAAAGCATGAGCAATGTATCTTGAGGAAATATCTCAAAAGTCTTCATCAAGGCTTCATCCATCCAGCTTTGTTTTCCTGCTCTGCCACAGTCTATCTGCATGACCTTGGGCAAGTCACTCTCTGGCTGGGCTGCAGACTGCAGTGAACAGGCTACAGTGTCCCCAAAGCAAAGGGAGCCAGCATTTTCTTAGAGCCTGGTTCACCTGCACTTGTCTACAATGACCCCTGAGTCGCCAGGGTGAATTTTAAACCCATCTCAGGCATTGGAAACCATCTGCAGTCTGTGCTCTGAATGTGAGTGCTGTGTCTCTGCTCCTTCTCTGGTGAGTGGAGACACCAACTTCCTGACTTACAGAGGGATATCAAAAGTAGAAGTACTTAGGGCTGTAAGTTCTTCTAACACTACAGCAAGTAAAGGATAAACAATTATCCTTCACATCCAGATTTCCTCAGGAAAAGCCAAGCAGTTTCATCAGATTTTGCCACCCGATAACAGCTGCTTTAAAACTGGAGCAGTTTGCTGAAACCTGCTTGAGTGGTTCCCACAAAATTCCTGTGGGAAACCTGCCAAGAACTCATCCCCTGTCAGCCTTCAGCCAACTTCACCTGAGAGGTTTGAACCCATTTGGCCTCCATCAGGAGATGAGAAGAGAGACCAAGTGAAAGCTACTCGCAAGGCTTGAGGGAAATAAAAAACTAGAAAATGTTTTTGCAGCTCCCATATGGAGCAGGAGTGGAACAGCTCAACATTGTCATAGTGGTTCCCAGACCAGCACAGTTACCCATGTCACTGCAAACTAAACACATCTGGGGCACCTTCATGGTTTATAAATACCTATATTGTTTTTAGAAGAATTTTGTTCAACTTGAGGCCATTATTAAAAGAACGAGACACAGCAAAACCTACCAGTATTAACCAAGCAACATGACCTTTAGGAAAGTGAGGCAAATTAGAAGATCCTGGTGGGTCCTAATGGTACAGGAAAGTTTAGCTGAGGAGAATCCCAAGGGCATGGATCAGTGAATGCTATGAACACTGGCCCACACTGAATAAGAGCAGGCAGATTTGGCCCTCTTGTTTGTAGTCCCATGAGGTTTAGCCACAACTTTTCCTTAACGTCACAGCTCAAGTACGAAGAAATAAAAAACTTCACAGATACAGCCACAGGGGTTGTTTCCCTTTGCTGAACATCCAGAAACTCATCTACCCAAGTGGGTGCAGCGTCCGAGATGTTCCTGGTTAAACACAATGAGACACCTCAAAACAAGAAATACAGGCCTGAGTTTTCACAGCCTTTGCTCAGAGGTGCAAAGACAGGGAGGCTAGTAAAACAGTGTTGGAGCTGGGATTAAATCAATTTTGCCCGTGGTTTGAAGGAGATCACAAGATGTTGCACACAACTTCCTAACCATTGGTAGATGGGACAACAGAGATGACGGAGATGAACCAGTGAATTAGTTTATACAAAACAGTAATTTAATCCCAGCAGCTGGAGCCAAAGAGACCAGAGAAGGTGAGTCTCCGCAGACCCACCATTGCTGAAGACCAGCCCGGGTTCAGGGCTGACCACAGCTCAATAATAGAGTCCTTACCACATAAGAAGAAGGAAAATTGTGGCAAAGTGTGTTTTTCAATAAAAGCAGGAACTCTCCCTATCCACAGAAATGGATTGTAATTGCTGGCTTTTCTCTGAAGTGCAGTCACAGGCTTTGGCAGCTTTACCTTCTCTCACTGGGAAGGGAGCAGAAAACTCCCTGCTCTGTCCAGCTTTAAACTGAGATACTTAAGGGCATTTATTCCCTCACCCAGAAGATGATAGACAACAGCTCCTTGGGGGATTGAAGGTGCTGGGCTGCTCTTTGGCAGTGCTCAGAGACTGCACTTCTGTGCTTTGGGAGAACCTTTCTCTCTGTGTGAATTATCTGGCAATCCAATACGTAGCTAATCCAGACCACATCATCTATTCCTTTGCTTTTATCTTTAAAAAAGGAGGAGCTGTAGGTAATCTTCTAATTAAAAAAACACATTGCAAGTTACCACATCCTAGTTTTGAGAAGATCAATTAGGGTTTCTCTACAGAAGAAAATTAACCTGGACTGAGATAGTAGGGTGACTATTTCTGTATAAAACTGATTTATAGCACTGTTAGTTTAGATTATCAGTGTTCTCCACTGAACTACCTTAATCTTAATTTTAAAAATAAGAAAAATATAAAGGATACACTTTAATTCTGCAATAGTGGGATTGTCTTTGCAGCAAACTAGAAGATAACATTTGTTCAGAGATATTTAATGCAGAATAACTTGTTTTTCTGAGCACTGTTTGCACTCAGGACTTTCCAGCAGTAGCAAGGACACCTTTCCATTTCCACACACTCAACTCAGGCAGCCACAAGTCTGTACAAAGCAATTACTGTAACATCTACAGCCATGGGACCAAATCCAAGCTGTTCCACCTGGCACTTTTACTGAAGAAAAAAGACCAATAAAATCTATCTATGTCTCTGCTTCGGATTTCAGAACAGGGACTGACTTTAAGAGATTTTTTTTCTGGTAAATATTCAGTAAAAAACAAATTATAACTTCAGTATCTTAGTGCTGGTACTTGCAAGAGCACATCCCTTACCCACAAGGAACTCTTTGAAAAAGGGGGCGAGGTAACTCCAGAGATCTCTGGTTTACAAGAAGGAGCATAACCTCTTCCCTATGCCCTGAGCCATGAGTCAATAGTGTCCTAGGGAGTTTGTTACACTCTGTTAAATAAATCCTGCCTCTGGTGCAATGCCCAGGGGAGCACGCAGATCTATTGTAATCCACGAAAAATTCTTTCATGAGCCACCTGCAAACTTTGTACCTTATTTACTCACAGCAGGTTAGTCCTGGTGAGCGGAATTGCTCCAGATGGGAGGGAAAGCAGATGGGTGCTTGTGTGCCAGGGAAATAGTCCTGAGATAATTTGTGCCAGATTGTTTATTCTTTTAATTGGGAGGACTGAAACTTCTTTCACCTTTTACCTTGTTTCAACTTTGCTGGAAGCCTCCAGCTGGTGGGATCCATCCCAGAACTCCAGCCCATCCATCAGTGACAGAGTTAATAATTTTTACACTGAGAGAAAAAAAAAAAAAATCCCACTTCCCTTCTTTGCATGCAGGTAAAGAAGGCAGGACACCTGAAATTGCTTCTGGCCCAAACCTCCTGCTGCTCCTACAGCACTGGCAGAGGCAGGGAGACACAGGACCTCACTATGCCTTTGAGGAAAGCTTTTTCTGGCCACATTAGAGACAAATTATCCCACCACAGCAGTGAGGCTGGAAAAGGTGATAGTGCAAACCAACTCTCAACCCCCCACCGACCTCCTGTCCCTTTTCCCCCGTATATTGAACCTTCAAGGCACTGCAAGGTCTCCCGGTGCTCGGGCTCTTCTCCGCTCCCTTCTTCTCCTGCTCCGGCAGCTTCCAGTCCCCCACCCTCCCTCCTCGCCCAGAACAAAAGCAAGGCATCGGATTCAGTTGCTTCACGAGGAAAGCCCAGATCACACACATTTCGATAGAGAGAGATAGATATGATTATATTTCTCTTTGCTGTTTAGGACAAGAAATGAAGTGCTGCCTCTTTAATTGGCAAAAGCATGCAGTAAGAGCATACCTTTAATTTAGTGTTGGGATAGCTCACTTGCACCCTGGCTGTTGTCTTATTGGAGAGGGCAGCCTGCCTCAGATCCTCTAGCACTGAAATAATATCATCCAGCACGCATTTCTTATCCTGATTTCTCAACACACACAGATGGGAAAAAGTATAATTATAGCCTTTGTAGTTCACCTTCATTTCCAGCACGGCTCGGTGGATCTGCAGGATCACATCAGCCTGATGCAAAATATTGCCTCCGGGTTTGGAGAGGAGAATCACCCTGCCATACCTCCCCGGGGTGTGCAAGTCCGAATACAGCTGGCTTTTGGATTGATCGAGGGAGAAAAGGCTGCTGGCTAAGCTCCTCTCGATCTTGGCCAGGCTGTGGCTGGGGGCTACCAGGCTCTCCAGGTCAGTGTCAGGCTGGAAGCGGTTGAGCAGGCTGAAGCCGAAGATGATGGTCAGGACTGCGGGCACAGTGAGGAAAAACACCGGATGCCTGCTCACGAACAAGCCCAGCTTGTAGAAAAACGACTGGAGCCCTCTGTGTATCACCTGCCGCAGCATCCTCCACCAGATCCAGCCTGCAGATGCTCCTGGCCGTCTTAGAAAGCACATGTGACATGTGTAGCTCCTTACCCCTTCCTGCCAGTTTCCCTTTCTCTCTCCCTCTCTCTCTACTACTCCTTTAAAAGACTGCAGCAAGTTGCAGCAAGACAGCCAAATATTGATCAATGGGGTGTGTGTGTGCGTGCGGGTGTGTGTGTGTGTGCCGGAGATGGAAGGGACCGGGCAGGCGAGGGGGGGGGG
>VZTF01006149.1:2690284-2825820 GCA_013397755.1 Cnemophilus loriae
ACGCACACACACACGCGGAATTCGCCGGGGCCGGAGGATGATGCTGCATTTTAACGTCCCCCGACCCCTCCGTGCCCCTCCCTCGCTCCCCCTCCCCATCCCCGCCGGTTGCCGGAGGAGGGAGAGCTCGGCACGGAGACTTGGCGATCCGCTTTCCCGCAGCAGCAGCAGCAGCCGCCGCTCTCCACTCTCGTTCCCCGGTCCCACGGCTGCAGCATCCCTATGCCGCGATCTGCTCTCATCCCCCTGTCCCACCGCATTCCCCCGCCGCGCTCCGCTCTCGGACCCCGGTCCCACCGCATCCCCCCCGCACTCGGCTCTGCCCCATCCGCGCTGTGGCTCTCGCGGGGCGGGGGGACATGCGACACACGGCACACTCCGCTCCAGGCAAAGCTCCCAGCCCAAATTTCCCCTTTCCCCCATTTGCTGCCCGGAGTGGCCCGGGCGGAGCTGCCCCGTGCTCCTACGAGGAGGAGGGTGACCCCGGGAAAAGCTGGACACAAGGCGAGGAAGGGGAGAGGAGCTGCTCCTTTCTGCTGCCCCACACCCTGGCACATCTCCCTCGGCCAGCTGCTCTCTCAGCAGTGACCCAAGAGAGGTAGGACACAGCTCTTGACACCCTCCAGCTGAAAAAGAGGTTTTCCAAGCAAAGACACCAGCAGACCATTACATAAGAGGAAGAAAATTCTGCAGCTCCTTTGGACCAAAGGAGAGCAGCAGAGAAATGCATTTGCAGCAGGCGAGCTGCCCACCAACTCTCCAGACAGCAAGCTCTGCTCCTCTGGGAGCCTATGCCAGGACTGCCCGGGACAGCAGGTCCAGCCCCAGCAGAGCTGACAGCCCCTTGCAGGAAGGGCAGGAGGAAAGGCTGGCTGGCTTTGCGGGAGCTTTATGCCTAACTTGTAATTCTAAATCCCAGAAACATAATTAAAAACCAAAACCCAAAAAATGCGGATCTCTGCTTGGTGTCTGCCCTTTCACCAAATTTCTGCTTATGTTTTAGCGAGTTTTGCCAAGCAGAAATTTTTTATTTTGAGATGGCACCAAGGACACTGCAAAGTCTGAGAGAACAAGGCTCTTCCGTAATAAACTCCTACAGAAACAAGAGGGTAAGTGGAAACTGGGCAGCTCAAAAATGTCAGTTAGCAGCCTCTGTCTGATTCAGTACTAGACAAACAGCAGGCTGCACTCAGTTTGAAGTATTTATCAGTGTTTTGGAGAAGAAACAGCATAGTCAGCAATCCCTTTCATGCTGACACCCCTTCTACACATGTTTCTACTAGCAGTTGGACTTGATGACCTTTGAGGTCTTTTCCAACTTAATCATCCCATGGCTCCATGACTCTGTGTGGATGAACAGGACTGGCGGACATCTGCGATGGCTTTGGAGGGCCTGTGTTGGGTTGCAGAGACACTGATTCAGGTTGGGAGCCTGAAGCCTTTCAGAAGTGCGGAAACAACTGCCTTGGTAAAACTGGCTTAATTTTTAGGTATTTGATTGGGTGCTGCAATCCCATCATGGCTTTCAAATTCAGGCTGTTTTTATTTAGTGGCCTAGATATTGTTGATCTACAAATGTGGACTGGAGTTCTTACAGGCAACGAGAAGGAGAGGTCTAAGGTGGGAAGTTCTGCAGAAAAGACCCTGTCAGCCATCTATTTGCTCATTGTAAGGTACTGCCTTCCTCAATAACCCCAGGAAATGCTAAGCTCCATTGGTACATAT
Source organism: Cnemophilus loriae (assembly GCA_013397755.1). Taxonomy (NCBI): domain Eukaryota; kingdom Metazoa; phylum Chordata; class Aves; order Passeriformes; family Corvidae; genus Cnemophilus; species Cnemophilus loriae. Next base: position 2,692,010 of record VZTF01006149.1, read on the forward strand.
TACAGCTCTTTGTCTATTTTATGACGTACTTATGCCAGTGGTTGAGTGCTCCCAGTGGATAAAGTCTAAATGCGAAGGCTTTATCGAGCCTTTGTACTTACACGCAGAAGTGAGACCTTGAGTGGGAAGCCAGAGCTTGATTCCTTATTTCTACACGTGCAGGCTTGTAACAGCCCCTGACAGAGTATTGCGACCATGTCCAAGCTGTGGGTGGCAGAGACACCTGGGTGCTGTGGGCCTGGAGCCTTCAGATCCTTGGCACTTATTGCTCCTGTGACTGAGATGGTGTTGGGAGCTGGTCTGGCAGGAAGAAACCTGGAATCACTTCTCTTGGTTGCTGTGGCCTTGCCCAGTGGGTCCTTCACAGAGCTGATCATTGCTCAGGAGCTTGGCCGGGTGATAAAATGACAGGATGGTTTGGGTTCTACAGGACCTTAGAGAACATCTTGTTCCAATCCCCTGCCATGGGCAGGGAAACCTTCCTCTAGACCGGGTTGCTCAGAGTCCTATCCAGCCTAGCCTTGGACACTTTCAGGGATGGGGATCCACAACATCTCTGAACAACTTGTTCCAGTGACCCATCACCTCCACAGTAAAAATTCCATCCTAATATCTAATCCAAATCTACACTTTTTTAAGGCTAAAGCTATCCCCCATTGACCTATCAGGTCACAGACAGTAATTGAGATGATTCATTACAGCCAGTGATCATAGGAACAGTTCAGGAACACAGGCTGGACCACTCTGGGACAGGCAGGTCCCTGTAGTGCCTGAATAAGATATAGCAGAGGATGATTTTTTTCTGAAGTGTCTCGAGGTCTTGGACCACACCAGGGTAACACCGGGACAACAACTGCCAGGAAGCTGCAGTGGAGCATTCCGACATGGCATAGCTGAAACACGGATCATGCAAAGAGGGGGCAAAGAAAGCTGTGCAGTGAAAGGTGTGACCGAGTACATGCTGCTTCCTTCCTGAGCAGGAAGATAAAGAATAGTGCCAAAGGGCACTGCCAGCTGGTCTTGCCTGACCCTGGGAGTACACAGTAACAACGTGTAATCCGGCATTAATGCTGGTAAAACTGGCTTAAATTTTAGATACTTGAATGGGTGCTGCAAGCACATTGTGCCTTTCAAATTCAGGCTGGTTTTGTGTAGTGGCCTAGACACTGCTGATCTGAAGGTGCCTGCAAGTGTTACCCCGCAGGTAACATGGATGATAAAGTGAGCAGTGCATTATATTGGTCATCCCAAGTGGCAAAATCCATGGAGGATCTAAAAAGTCAGCTTGAAGTACGTCTCAGAAACAAACAGGGCATCAGCACCTTTTCTGAGAACAGTGCTGGGATATGCTGATATTTATATCCTCCCTGGTGTCATCCAATGAATCCTCTTTAAAGCGGAATATCAGACATGTCAGGGATGTTAGCTGGGGGAACTGAGTGATGGTTCCAGACTGAGAGTCTGGAGCTCAGAGAAATAGCAAACCACAGAGAGAAACTAAAAACACTTCAAAATATTTGAGACGATTCAGCTTGCAGATCTGTCTGAGGAAAATAATAGAAGTTGCCTATTCCCAGAAAGGAGACAACTTTGGAAACAAATGATTCAGCACAAAATAAATAAGGGGATTACAGCACAGGGCAAAGTAGACATGGTTTTGGAAAAGGCTTTGGAAAAGAGCAGAAAATCAAAGCAAACCAAATTTACTTGCAGGGTAACCTAAAGCAAGGAGGATGGGAGCAGTCCCTCTGATTCTCTGATGAGGCTGCGCTGGTGGACTGTGTTCAGCTTAAAGGGCTACTGAGGCACAATTGTTTAAATAAGAATCATCAACAGGCTTGAGGGGTTGGCATAGGTGCATTGATTAGGTACTGAAAACAGGTACGCTGAGTGCCCAGGAGCCAGATTGCCATATGGAGATTCAAAAACAAGTAAAGGCACAAATGGTCCTATTGACATAGTGATTTTAAGTTGTTATGGTTTAATAGCTGGGTGGATATAGTAAAAATTAATGGTATAAAAAGACATTAAATAGCGAAAAAATAACACGGGGATAATTCAGAAGAGCGACAGAGGCTGTGCACGTAAGAGTAAGTAAAACTAACTTCAGACCAACTAGTAGTCCATGTTCATACACTTTTATGATTTTCTACCTTAAACTGGGAAAGAAAAACTCTAATGAGCTGTAGAGTTTAGTTTTAGAAATGTGGATCATAAGGAAAAATCCCTTAGGAATCCTCATTTCAGTTCTGAACTTCATTGAACAGCAGGGCCAGCACTGCACAGGGAGGGGAGGGGTTGGAAGGGGGAGACAGCAGAGGTTTGTTTACCCTACTGGGGGATGAGAGCGGTGGAGAAAAGATGCAAGAACTGGGGTGAATCTTCAGGGAAAAAAAATACGAAGCAAAACCTGTGGTTACAGTGGTTGAATTGGCTGGTTTGTTTCTGTGCTATGTGGTAGTCTTGAAAATAGTTGAGAAAACCCTTCCAGCTGAAGAAGGAGAGGTAATGAAACACTGAGGTGCCTTTTAGGGAGAATGTCAGGCCCTGCAGGACCAGAAACCTGCACCCATTGGCAGTGGAGATTTTACAGAGAAACACCTGACACTGCTGAAAAGTGTGGACAGCCAGGCTGTCAGAAAAGGCACAGGAGGCTGTAATAGGAAAAGAATAAAAGCCAAAGATCCTTTGAATCTCTGGTACGGGAGGAAACAACTATCGGATTATGTATTGATATATTTTCAAATATTCAGCTTCATTGTGAAAGTTTTATTCCTCCAGTTGGGTTCTATTTCCTTAAGCAGCTGCAGAGCAGTTGGGGAAGTTGCTAAAATACTACTTGCATAAGTAAAGAATGCCAAGCCAGGGTTTTCAAAGGGTTAATATTTGTTGGATAAACTTGGCTAATTCTTTCATATATGAAAAGCAGATTTTGAAAAATATTGGGTGTAAACGCAGTGCTTTATTTTACATTGAGAGGATTGTTTTGTCTCTCCTACAACAAGTTTAGTTTTGGAAAGAAAAGCTTGTCAATCCAGCTTTTGGGAGAATGTTCTAAGTAATTTTTCCCCCTGATTAATTCTGAAAATTTTATTAAATTTGAGGGTTTTTAACCAAAAATTAGAAACTTTCTTGGAAATTTATTAGAAAGACATAGACAGGTTTTTCTCCTGTTTAGGTTTTTTTTTTGGTTGCAAATGCATCCTTGCCATTTTCTAAGCTTTTACAGCTAATTCACGCTGTAACCTGATAAAAGCTCCTAGTGTTAGGAAAGAACTGCAAGATCTGTAATAACTAAGAGCATCATAAAATGCGTAATGTTAATGTTATATTTATTGAGAGAACTGAAAAATTAAAATGCTGCAAGAACACAGCTTGTGAGGATAGCTGGGAGCAGCAGGCAGTTAAGTAATATGTTCTGTGTGGGTGGGGAGGTTAAGTTGTGGTTTTGTTTTCTTTTGTTAGAGAGAAGATATTGATTCATCTGGAGAAAATGGAAATGACTAAGGAAGCTACCTCATATGAGTGAAAAAATCAAACAAATGCGTTCCCACGTGTGTTCCTTATCACTTCTGCAACAATTAAACCCCATCTTTTCAGCTCTTGCTGCTGTGCTTCCTACTATCATAAAAGGCAAACAATGAATATTCATTTCTTCTGTCACCATATGACTTGATTCTCATGTCCCTGCCTGTTTGGAAAAGTATTTTGAAAACAAAGGTGTCTGCTATAACCTATCCTTAGGTGCAGATCTGTGGCACTGTCAATTATACCTGCTACCCATGTCCTCCGTGAGGGCTTTACGCAGACACCAAATCCCTGCTGTGAGTTTTCAAACTGGCTGGGGAAAGTACTGCAATGTATTTTTAATGTTGTGGTTCCAGAGGACGGCGGAAATCCTCTCCTAAGCAAAGGAATCCCAGTAAGAAAATAGATGGTATTAATTCTTGGTCTGACAACATCTTGGATGCTTGCCTTGTGTTATTCACCTCCTTATGGAGGATGGAGGGCAGTGTTGTCCTTTAGCCTAGATTAGAGGGTGGTGCCACACAGCAGTGTTATTTCCATTTACAGAGGTGGGTTCAGGATTGAAAGGCAATACTGTAGATCTTGTAGAACAGACCACCTTCATAAAACATCCTCCTAAGAGGCTTCTTGCTTCTCCTTTATTGCAGCTGCCTCTGCTAATTTTGTCTCCCTTAGCCTGCTGTTTTGGAGATGGCCTGAGATGGCCTTTGCTGTGAGTCCTGAGAGGGCAGAGATGAGTGTGGTAAGAGAAGCTGCTACAGAAACTGATGAGGAGGAGCAAAGAGCAGCCAGATCCAGGACTTTATTCCTTTACACTAACACGAAATCAAGAGATATGCAATAAAGCTCTCCTAGTGGTATTTTTGGCTGTTAAACATCATGAGGGCATGGTGGTTTCAATAAGAGGTACAAAGGAATACGAAAACTAATTAATTTATTACCTACAAAAGGACACTGAAGTTAAAGTACTTTATTACTCCTAAAAGCTGCATTGCTTTAAGATATTTATAACAGGGAGCCAGAGAACTTGTTTTGTGAATAGCAAACCTATATGGTCATGAGTCCATGCAAAATGTATCAGCACAGCTTCTTTCTTTCTTTTCTTTCTTTTCTGTCTTTTACAGAATAATGAAACATTTGAAAAAAACCCCAGATCAACAAATGCATACCAAAACCAAAAATACAAAAGCAAACCAAAACTAGCAAAGAACAAACAAATAAACAATCCCAAAGTAACAACAACAAAAAAAACCCCAAGAACACAAACAGGAAAAACAATCAAAAAACCACACCAAACCCAGTGTGACTGGTTGCAGGAGCGTGAAGCATTTGAAAGCTGCCTGCAGGGAATATGATCTTGTTCCTGCCTTTGCCGCATTGTTCCCATGGAATGGTACTGAAAAGGCTCTGATCCATCAGGGCTGTAAATATTCTGTCAACTTTGGACGTCTGGACACATTTTTGTGAACCACTGAATGTTCCCAGTCACAGTTGTGATGGGTGTCGAGCTGTGGGTATGACTCTCCTGGTAAACCAAGCAGTGCCAGGGTCCAGCTGCTAGCTCTGGGTCCAGCTGCTAGCTCTGGGTCCAGCTTCTAGCTCTGGGTCCAGCTGGCACAGCCTGTCAGTGTCTATAGCAATGAAATATCCCTGTCTCTGGAATAGGGTAGCTGCATCCAAATCAACCACTCGGAATTGTCCCTGGCTGGTGCTGGATCCTGAGCCACTCTCAGGAATGCACTGGGAAAGTGCTGGTTGTTTCAGGCCAAAATAATTCCAAGCACCATTCTAAAACTGAAGAATTTAGATGATTGCATTCCAATGCTTGGGAATGTTCCCTGGCAGTGTTTAATCTACTGACAGAGGTAATTATAGGATAGGATTTTCCTAATCAAACCTAGATGCCAACATCTGGGACAGTTGTCTGGGTCTACCCCAGACAATGTATAGTCAATGTAGTCGATGACGAGAAACACTTGGCCGTGATTTGTCTCATCATAGGACGTCTACTCGTCACTAATTCACGAGCATTGCTTCATCAAAGCTGTGTTAGACTACATTGAGTGCAAGAGGAGCCCAGAAAGACCAGGTCACTACATCATGAACAGCACAAACCAGCACAGACAACACAGTGTAATAATATTCCAAAAGCAGGTATTGAGGACAGTGCTTGAAGCAAAACAGAGCAAAAATTTGTGACAGAACAGTGATTCAGTCTCGAACTCATAAACAATCCCTGAATGACCTTATCCTATATTTTATTAAACTTCTATCCTCTTATGCTTCCTCAGCTTGTATCTTCTGTCTGCTTTCACAAGATGTGACTAAGTCTGTGTATATCTGAATATATGGGGACCTGATTCTGTTTGCAGGTCCCTCGGCAGCAATGTAAGAGCAATCGTAACAATTTGCATTTATACACTTCCTTCCACCTGATAGCCTCAAAGTGCTTTACAAATACTGATTGGTTATATTTCACATTACTCCTGTGGGATGGCTATAAAATAGAAAAATAGAAGAGTGGATTATGAATGACTGGAACTAAGCCATAGGCAAAGAGAAAAGAAAAACAGAATGTTAGAAAGAGTAAAGACTGTTATTTCATCATAAAACTGGGAACTCGGTGATTTTGTCTCCATTTACACCAGCTGGAAATTCAATATTCATGCCCTAAATTCCTGGCAAAGCAAGAATTTAATTCAGGTCATATTTTGTCCTTAATGAAAACTCTGGATGCTCTTAACTCTTGACACAGCACATGCACTATTAGAGAGTAACAGTGATTCTCATGTGTGGTACCAGGTTTTTGTCACACTGGACTGATTTAATGAATTTAAAAGCAAGAAAGGCCAGGTGAACAATACAGATTTCCCTATCAGTTGAGGCTGTACATTTATATAGGCCAAGTGATCCGAGGGGACGTGATCCAGTTTAACTGACTCAGTGTCAAGTTCCTCCCTAAAGAAGAGCTGAAATACCCGACAGGGTCAGTGGAGACAGACAGGGTGCTCTGGAGGCCTCCAAGGAGGTATCTCGCCTGCCTAAATTCAATCACCTAAATTAGATAAAGTGGATCATTACAAGGGTTTTGAGGCACCTGTCATCACTACTTGCCTGGGAACTTGGGTGCTTACTGTAGGACTGCTCTGATAGGAGCCAAAAATACAGCTGTTGGTTAGAGAGACAACCCAGTCAAACTGGATCCCTCCTAAGGAAAAGATATATACGAACAATCAGAGAATCTTTAAGGTTGGAAAAAAGCACTAAGATCGAGTCCAACCAATGGCAACTGCAACCAGCCTTCCAGAAACATAGGATAGTGCCAGACCTAGCAACAGTCTGTGCAGAGCCCTACTAAGAGCATCCTCTCTCCATCATAGTTTCCCCTTCTGACAAACCCTCTTGCAGGTTTGTGCATTACCCTCTTTTTAATCTCCTATCATTTGCCTTATTAATATGATGTGGAGCCAATTTTTTAATCAAAATGTTATGCAGCAAAAAGTCGAACACCAGACTGAACTCTAAATAGATTATAGCTTTGTTATTACCTTAATTAGCCGCCCTTGGAAAATCATCAAATATTTAAATTGCATTTGTTTTATGAGATGTTTTCTGTAAACTTTTGGTGACTAATATTAAAGAATTACATTCCCTCTTACTTATTTATTCTTCATTAATTTTGCCTTTCCCCCCCACCCCTCATCAGTTCAGTTATTGATGCTGCTGTGGCTTTCCCGGGAGTTATCATTTTTTGTTTAATATCAACACATATTATTGACAAGGCTTCCAACCCTTTGGAACATTCCCTGGATTCTGGCTTTTTGGAAAACATTCCTCTAGAAACTCTGGGGCATACAAGATACTTCAGCCTGTATGTAAATTTTCCTGTGTTTTACAGAGCCTCTCTCTTTTTTCGTGATTGTGTTCAGTAACTGTGTCAGGGGTGTCGTTTCAGACAACTTTGATGGGAGGAATGGGAGGAATGGGAGGAATACAGAGGAAAGGAGGGAGGTAGCAACTGCAGAATAGAAAAGCCCCGGTCCCAAATGAACCTGTTAATTTTGAAATGTCAGAATTAGTACAGAACGGGGAGGTCAGTGGGAAATTCTGACCTGACACAAACCTCACCTATTCAATGAAAGTTTGACAATGTCACTACAGCCTCCCTCATTACACAAATGCACCCCTCTCTCCTTTTCCCTCTCCTTCTTTATATGCAATTAGTGGTTCTCTAAACTGTCTCCTTTAAGCAACTTCTTCTGCCTTTGATGGATCCTAACCCCTATCAAAGACCTCAGGTGTCTCTTGATTTGGATCGTTCCATGAGGGAACAGACACTGTGGTACATCACACTGATTTCCTTAGACTGGATCCTCTTGACTCTTCATCAAGATATTGTAAATATTTGATAACATTTTTGCTTCTATTTTCAACAAGAGGATGAGGTGTGACCAAACCAGGTGGCTAAAAAAGTGATGCCAGAAACAGAGGAATACAAATTAAAGCAGAACAAAAGTAGAAGGGGTTGTGAGAATATTTTGGTGACTTTAAATTGGATTCTCAGATAACAAATGGAAAATATCTTGGAATTTTTGTCAGATGTCTATGAACTCCTAGAAGTTGGGTAAGGTCCCATAAGACAGGAAAAAGCAAAAAAAGTTCATGTTTTTAAAAAGAAAGTAGAGGAATAGTAACCCAAAGGCTACTGATCAGTCAACCAGAGGTAATGAAACAATAACTATCTGAAAGCTCACAGAAGGAAATGAGCAGGAATATGGTTCTGTAAAGAAAAAAAAAGTGCCAGCTCCTTCTACAGCAGACTTCAGGATAGCTAAAGCAGTCATTAAATATTATTATTATTATTATTATTATTATTATTATTATTATTATTATTATGTCTCCTAATATTGTTTAATGTTATTTTATCACAGATAACAAACAGAAGAAAGATGATCATGCTAAATCTAAAGTAAGATGGGTGGAAAACTGATTAGAAAATGACTGCCTGAAAGTAAATATCATGCATGGGTTAATTTTCCAAAAGGAAGCACTGTGGCAGATTTGTCAAGACTCTTTCTTTGGTCTAGTATCACCAAATAGTTCGAATTATGATGATGATTAAAGAGGAAGAATGAGTTTTCACTTCATCACAATCTGAGCATGTTTCAAAAAAAATAGGGTAGTTTCCAAAATAGTCCAACATCACATGGAATGTGTCTGTAAGTCATGTCACTTAATCCTGTTGCTTACACCTTAAGGTCTGATATGGTTTAACATCAGTGTTGCTGAAAGTTATAAAGAGATGAGCCAGAAATAGACTTGATTTGGGCAAGTGTGGTCCAGAGTTGAAATTTTAATTCTGAGTGAACAGCTTAAGGAGAAGTTGATGTTTGAAAGATCCTGTCTCAATGCTGTGTTATGTAGGGTACTCCAAACTTTGATTTCTACTTTTTGGACAAAAATGGTCACCTCGGTTTCGTTTGTTGAAGGACCATTTCCACTGCTTATACGTGAGGAACTGCAAGGAGATAAGATAAGTCAGGGTCGATATAATGTGACTGTCATCTCTACTTCTGTTCCAAAGGGGACGTAAATCATCACAGCCTCTGCACTTTCCCCAAGCTGTAGAGAACTCTATCATTGCAGTCCTCTTTCTATCTCCCTTGCAAACTCATATCTACATGACAGACAAGTTTTGGCAATCAGTGCCCACTTCTCTCATGCCATTTATCCAAGAAACAGCCTCAAAATAAATCAAATAGACTTCACTACAAGCAAGTGCCACTGCATGGCACGAGATGTCATACCTCAACAAACCATGAATTAATGCCTCAGTCAATAATTTTCCTCTGATGTTCTTTGCTGAGTTTAATTATTAGGTTTGACTTCAAGATTCTGTTATCGTCAGCACGAAAACGATTGCCTGAGCAACTTGCTGCAGCAGAAACCTCATCATTTGCTATCAATGGCTTTTAATTAAATTGCAATAAAAGATAAACAAAACTCTTCAAAAGCAAATTTACCTCTGTTTAAATATTTCTGTTTCTATCTCCCATGAAGTCAAGTTGCCCTGCTGAATTGGTTATGAAACCCATGAAGAACCTCCTTCATCTTTGCTGAGCTGATTTCAGTGACACACTCTCCCATGGGGAGGGATTATGAAGTAGAATTTCAGTAAACTAATTGCACAGAGCTCTGCTATAAGTCAGCCTGATTGCCCTGTCTTTTTTGTGAATGGCTCTGTCTTGCCAAAAGGAGATGAATTAATTTGTCTTTTAGGAATGCCATGCCAAGATCATGAAGCACTTTGCATATTAGGACCAACTTATTGAATATGATGTGATACTCTGAGCATCATGGAATCATCACAGAATCAAAGACTGGTTTGGGTTGGAAGAGACCTCAAAGATCATTCAGTTCCAATCCCCTGCCGTGGGTAGGGACATCTTCCACTAGACCACAGCTCCAAGCCCAGTTCATCCTGGCCTTGAATACTCCCAGGGATGGGCAATCCCAGCTTCTCTGGGTAACCTGTGCCAGGGCCCCACCATCAGTATCACACTCCTTCCCCTTCTCAAGTATTTATGAGATTTGTCCCTAGTCTGAAACCATTTCTCCTCTGCAAACTTCTCAGTTCTTCATGATTTACCTGTTTCCCATCCTCTTGTGACAGCACTGGTCCTTCTGAGGATATTCCTTGCAGAATGCATATGCAAAGGCAAAGAACAAAGAGAACGCAATGGTCTTTTTTGAACATATGGAAAGTAGATATAAAAGAAGAAATATATAAATCTGTTCTTATGTTCACCTTCAGTGGTCGGCAGAATCTGGGACACACTTTTGCAAATATTGGATATTCTTGATCTGTATGCATTTACATAACAAAATATACAGAATAACACAGAATACCCTTATTTGGGTCCTCTGTTTTTTCATGTCTGTTTTGCTGAAAAAGTGTGAATGACAAATTTCTTATTTTCTAAAGATGTAATTAACTTCCCCTCCCCCTGCACAGTAGGTGCCAAATGACTTTCACATGGATCCAGGAATTTAATTAAAGCACAGAAACCAAGGCTTTAAAAAATCATTTTTATTAGTTAAATAAAATTATCTTAAATGTCCTAGATGCATAAGCAGGGTTAGAGAGCTTTTAATGACATGATTTGCATCTGTGATGAAGCTAAACTATAATATGTACAAATAAATTGAACGGATAGTTTCAGAACTCCATAAGATTTTATCACAACATCACCATAGCAAATGTCATCCTTCCAGATAGAAATAAAAAGTTTTCCCACCTTTTCACCTTTTTGGTTCCTAAATTCCAACTTTCTTCTACTTGCTCAGTGCTTTTCACAGTTTAAATGATTTCACATTTTTATAACTTTGGTAAGAACCCTAAACTTCTTGAAATTAGTTTAAATTATTTATATAAATGAAAGTAATAACTCAGTCCCATCTTATTCTAAGTAGGTTAACAGAGGTGTCAGAACTTACCATTAAATATTAAGGACAGTTAATATTGAAATAAAAACATAATTGAAAATCCCATCATTTAATCTGATATAATTAACTGTCGTAATTTTATCTCCTATTCATTTTTCCTGTAATTTTGGTTTGCAGAGTGTATTTTGTATTGCAATAGTGAAATAATATGCAATAGGAAGTAATGAAATTCATTTATGGGATGGGCTACAGCTCACATAACTTTGGCTGTTTAAAAATATGTGCCTAGTCTTGTCAAGTTAGGTAGGTCCCTTAATAATCATTAAAAAGACACCTTCACCAGGGGGTTCATCTTAGACTTTTAACTCTTCTTAGATGGGAATGAAATAGCCTTTGGATGTGACTGTCTGCCTCCAGGTACTATTGATGGCTCCTTGATGGTTTATTCAGACCAGACCCCTGACCTTCAGATCAGAGAATCACAGAATGGTTTGGGTTGGAAGGGACCTTAGAGCTCATCTCATTCCAACCCCCTTCCACAGGCAGGGACACCTTCCACTATCCCAGATTGCTCCAAGCCTCATCCAACCTGGCCTCGGACACTTCCAGGGATGGGGCAGCCATAGCTCCTCTGGGCAGCCTGTGCCAGGGCCTCACCATCCTCTACCGCAAAAGGTTTTTTCTAAAATCTAATCTGAATCTGCTCTCTTAGTTTAAAACTGTTCCCCCTTGTCCTGTCACTACGTCTCTGTGTAAAAGTGAAGTCAGGTGAGATGACCACACTCTTAGAGAGTGTAAATGTCACTTGTGTTGTCAGGTGCCATCACTCATCCAGGTTGTTTACCAAAGATGTCACTCCTTGCAACTGGGATGAAAAACCCAGTCAGAAAGGGCGTGGAAGGATCCCTACAGGCAGAAATTGTGGAATATTTCAGTAAATCTCTTCCCCTTCTGCGTTAGTGTTAATTTTCAAGGCTCTGTGGACAGATGCAATTAAGAGTCACAGCAAGCACAAAGAACTGCATCCATCTACCATGAGATAATCCTGAAACAGCCTTATCATGACACTCTGGCCTTTCCCTTGGTGCCCAAATCCATCCTACCCCCGGAAGTGCTTTTTTCAGATGCTGACCTCTGGATGTTCAGTCATTCCTAGGAAGTACATGTGCTAAAGTCCAGACTGCTGTCCATGGAATATTAGGGCTCGTGTCCAGATCAACACTCCTCTGTGGAGGGGTTTCGTCTTGGATGTTTTTCTTTCAGCCGTAATAAAGAAGGAGAGTAAAAAATCTCAATGCAATCCATTTCTCCAAGGGAAGGTGGAGCAATCTCAGGAAAACCAGTGAAGGAAGAGAAAGGGACCAGAGTGAAGTCTGAAGGTTAATATTGTGCCCTTGGCATTCTCTGCACAGGAAAGCTGCCAAGAGTTGCCTTAGTCATGCTGCTTTTTCTGGAGGCCTTTTGACTTCACTTAGATGGTGAATGGAAAGCTGCACACAAAATAAATAATGTTTATGAGATCAAATGTCACCGCAGCATTCTTCTCGCATGATGGTCTTTACTTCTCAGTGTATTTTCTGTTGGAAACACCCTTTTCACCCCATTTCAGAGACTCCTGCTTGCTTCCCTTTCTATCCATTCTCCAGACCCACGCTGGCATGGTCTGTTCATGACATCCTGCCCGCTACAGCAGCTCTGAATTTTGTTATATGAAGCAGCAAATAAAAGCACAGCCAGCTCCTTTTCTACTTCCTTTTTTTGTTCAGCAACAGACTGTGCCATCTTTTGAGGCACAGATTATTTTTACCAGTACCACACTTTTTGTTTAATACTAATAAAAATTGATAATAATGTAGTGATTATTCAACAGTTAAACACCAATATAAAATACGTATGTATAGATAATTGAAAATTAATAAATACCATTGCCACCAATAACAACAACAACAACAACAAAAGGAGTAAAGAGTGCAAAAATGCTCATCTGAGGGAACATATGTGAAAAAAAATTCCTTTACTCTGAGTGTGGGGAAGCACTGTCACAGGTTGCCCAGAGTTGTGGCTGTCCCATCCCTGGAAGTGTTCAAGGCCAGGTTGGATGGGGCTTGGAGCAACCTGGGATAGTGGGAGGTGTCCCTGCCCGCAGCAGGGGATTTGGAACTTTAAGGTCTCTTCCATCTCAAACCATTCTGTGATTTCTGTGATTCTATGATAAAAGACGGCATTGGATTTACTCAACCCACATCTATTTGTAATATGAACATAAATGGAGATACGCATTACCTACTTCTAGAAACTTGTGGTGGTCATACCTACAGAAATATGACCTGTTTGACTCTGCCCACAACCCTCATCCACCCCCTCTAAGGACCATTTAATGCTCATCTCTGCCAAGCTGATTCAGATCCCAGCAGTGTGAGGCACAGACAAACGTTTTCTCCTTGTTTCCCCTCTACTTGCCCCCCTTCACTGGAATGAAGATTAACAGGATTAAAAGGTTGAAGAGCAGCAAGAACTTCAAGACTGGAACACAAACACCTCCTGGAAGAGATGGAGGGATTTCTGTTTGACTGAAGTTCATGTGTCAGTGAACCAGAGCAAGGCAGCTGCTCAAAAAAACATACACTGAGGTAAACTAACGCCTTGCTGGAGCCTTCAGGCTGAACGAGCTTGTGATTGGCCTGCAGGACATCTCATTCCTTACTGTTCTTTATTCATTTACCGTAATGGAAATAAAGAAATCGAAACAGGAGGGTCTGACAGGATAATAGGCTTGTGATGTTCTGAAAATAAACATCTACCTCTGTTTGACATTTATTATCTATAAACTGCTTGGCTTATTTTTGGCAGTTTTATTGTGTCAGGAGACCATTATCCTGTCACAGCACTGTATTGCACTGACATTATCCCTTAAGCAAATTTCGGTGCTGAATTTACAGTTCTGTGAGTATTCCCAGCCTCACACCACTGAAGGCTCCAAGCAAAGCAGGGAAGGTCTTAGAACACACAGGTGATGGGGTTGCATCAAGGTTCATGGCATGGATCAGGTGAGTAAAGAAGTGGGAAAAGTCCTGGCAGCAGGATAGACAGGGGGCCTATTTCCTTCTTTGCACTGGAGCAGGGCTCCCTGCATGAAGGGCATGGAGCAAGGTGTCGCAGCAGAATTACAGCCTCTCCATGGGTGCTAATAATTCACCTGCTGTGCCTGCAAACAAATAAGAGTGCAACCTGGTAGTACCATGCATTTTATGGGGAATTATCACTCTAAGCATGTGCCCAAGTAGTGAAATTTTAAAGTAGAATGTAAACAAAACATGTTGTTAATTTGCATCCATTTACTTCTGCATCTGAGATTGGCCAGATATGCTTTCTGACAAAACCAACCCAGCGCAACAGGAAAATTATGCTCATTCTTTCCATAATGTTTTGTAGTGTTTCCAATACAAAAAAAAAAATTAAAACTTGTTAGCAAGCATTTAATAAATTGTGGATCTAGTGAAAAGTCACTGTCTATAGTTTGTTAATGCCTCAAGTGCTTCCTGGAAGAAACTACAGAGACGGTTTCGCTGTATCTCAAGGGTGTATGGTTTCAGAAGAATTGATAATGCCTCTATCCAGGGACCCATGAGGACTATCCCTCTCGTTAGCCTAACTGATGATTTCTCATGTTGTAATAAACAGGAATCCATGAAAAGCAGAGACCATAGCCTTTTGTAGCCAATTAATAAAATTCACAGACTCAGTTCCCAGCAGAGAAAGCTGACAAATTTTCCAGTGCTGAGAGTCTGTAGCAGCATTTTGACCATCTAGTTTAATTTCATTTATAAAATGCACAGTAATGCCTATACAGAAATTCCTTCCTCCTTCATCATCTGACACCAACCTTTGCAAAGTTGCTAGTTCTCCAGTTTGACCACTTTCATTTATGTTTTGCCTTCAGCCTAAGTTTCCTGCTTCTGTTACCCCTCATAGAGGCTTCCCGTGAGCCTTCACCCGCAGAATGTAAGCTCTGCCTTCGGGATTTTGATGTTCATTAGAAGCAGAGGCAATATTTTTAGTTTTAACGAGAAGACTTCACTTCCCACTGAGGGACTGAATTTCTAGTGTAAGATGTGCAGCCCTGGTAAGGAGGCTGTGGATACTAGTTTGGCAGCTTTACAGTCTCTTCTCTTCTGAGTTTCATGCTGCTTCCTGCTTGCAGAGATGCCGATCTTGCCATGTTGCCTCCATAATTTCTACTTTCCAGTACCTCAGGGTATTTGACAACTTCCAAATTGCTTATCCGTACCTTCAGCAGGGGAAAGTTTGGCACTAAGGGCATTGTGGTCCTGCCTGACTCTGGCAAGTATGCACAGCTCCTGATGGATATCAGACAGCACTTATGTAGGGCCACCATAAGAGACATAAACATCTGTCCTGTTTTCCCATGGCAAGGTAAGCATTATCCAATTTACTTTTTGTCCTTATCTCCAGTTCTAAATGCATAGCTTTTCTACACTACATCCCTGTCATTTTCTAGTTTGTGAATGCTAGACTCCTGGAATTGCCTTTCTCACAATAGCTTTTACTTATAAAAACATTAGTTTTTCAAGCTGTAGAGTCCTATTTTTAATAGCTTTCCTATTTTTAAAACAGCATTGATTCTATTTTCAGCCACCTCCCTTCTGAAGCACACTAAGGACTCATGCCTAAGTAGGAGTCAGATGTCAGAAAAAGAAGTCTCATTCCAAAAGAGGAAAACGCTCTAAGACATGTTTTTTTTGCAGAAGGTATCATGTTACATGGTGATGGTGCTCAAGGCTGCTATAAACATTCACGAATATTTCCTCCAAAGACATTTCAAGCACCTTATTGACCCCAAAGTTTCACTGCCTGTAGTTTTCTGACTTTTTTTTTTCTAGCCAGAAAGTTTTCCTTGGGCAATTATCCCATCACCATCCTTTGTCTTCCAAGAAGCTACTGGAGTCAAGTAGATGTCTGTAATGATTAGGGATCAATTTGACTGGCACATCAGCCTGACACAAGCATTTGCAAAAACCCTCCTGTTACAAGATTCTTTTATTTGAAAGACAATTCAGAGGTCTAAGCTCAATTATTTTTCATTTTCTGGGCTCCCTCTGTGGTCAGTGAGGAGTCAAATGGCCTGCAGGGGAGCCTAGTCCATCTTGTCTGAAAATCAGGGGGATAAATTTCCTTCCAGAGGAGCAGTTTGCCTCCCTGAGTGACTGGGAACAGCATCCTGATGCTGAGTGTAGAATGAGTCAAACTGCTTTGCAGGTTGCTTGACCAGCTCCCCTCTGATCCTAATAGCAGTTTAAACCCTTTCAGGAATCCTCCTGCATGTGGGTGCCAGCATGGAGATGTCCAAAGCTGGAGCTGAATCTCAGCCTCGACAACTCAAAGAGGCCTGAGGTGGAAGAACAGAGGTTGGGTGAGTCTAATTCTGCTCTCTGCTGTAAACCATGCCTGACTTGATATTTGGTATATTTCAGGCTAAGACTTTTTTCTTCAGTGGGCTGCTGAACATTGTGACATCCCTCACCGTTTAATTGACTGTTCCTTGTCCAAATTAGATCATCTGCAATTGCTTCCATCAGCCAAAATCTTCCAAGATAAGAGAGTTTACAACAAATACCTTTGTCTCATTGAAACAAGTCAGAGCTTTGCCAGGGATTTCAATGAAGTCAGGATTTCACTCCTAAAATTTTTAGTGTGTTTTAATATGCTAAGGCAATTTAATTTTTTTTTCCTGGTAAAGATCTCTCTTTAAAGGAGGTTTCTGAAAACTTCGCTGTTTCTTTTTTCACTCAGAGTTGCCAAAGAAAGTTAGGCTGTAATCCAACATTGAAACACATTCTCTTTTCTTCCTCCCCAACTTCCCAGTGACATTAAAGAGTATGTACATTAAAAAAAGCCTAATACATAATGCAAAACATATCTGGTGGAGGACGGTGTGGAAGAAAGCAATTTAGCTCTTGGTCACCAGTCTCTGTTTTCTTTTAATTTTTTGGCATGATTGCATTAACACCAAGTTTCACAGATCAGTACATGTCAAAAAAACACCAGATGTAAAATTATGTGGGTATTTTAGCCAAAAATATAAACATGATACATTCTCATAACTTGGTGCTGAGCATTACTGTAACAAGTCCCATGAGTCTGTCTTGTGACGGCAAGCGAAGAGCAGGAAGATGTAAGACAGAAAGAAAACTGAAGAAAGGGAATATCACTGCTTGAAATACGTGTTGGAGAATGGCTCAAAGAGTGAAAAATGTAATTTTTCTTTACACCTTCTAAAAAATTAGCTTAATAAGCTACCACTAAAATGAAAGGGAATTAAAGCAAAAAGTTAATAGTGGTGGGTTTTTTGGGGGGTTACTTGTTTAGGTTATTTTAATAATGAAGCAGCAACAGTTGTTGATATTCTTGGAGGTCACAGCTACCCTTCCTGGATTCAGTGTGTTTGAGTGGTAGGAAGAATGAACAATTGGACCTGAAAGCTATTCGAAATAAAAAGAAAGATAGATTTCCTTTGGAATATGTGGCTTTGTTAAAAATAACATATGATCAAATGGGATTAGTCTTAATGCAGATTGTCCCAGGAATCCATTTCTGTGAAGAAAAGAAAATTTTATTTCTTGGAAATAATAGGCCTTCGAATTTGCTGAGGAAAATACAAGTTTCCTCTGAAGGAGAAAACTTCATCCAAAGTTCACTAGCTCTATACAGTCTACACTTATCTCTATATAAGAAGGAAAGGACCTAAAGAACCTATAAATTCTGCAGCACCAACTGATGACAGAGATGGCTGAGCATAAACCCTCTGCACTCATCTCAGATTAAAGCTGATAAATTTGTCAAGTGCATTAGTTTAGAGTTTCAGTCTCGCTGCAAAATCTCTCTGAAATAACAAGGAAAGCATAGTTACACATATTTATTCTTCATGATTAGGATGCTACCAGAAAACTGAATTCCAAGGCTTGATTTTGATGATCAGAATTAATACCATTACTGGTTCACAAAGTCGACTCGTGGGAGAAACCTTTGTCAGGGATACAGGACAAATGGATCATGGGCACAGGTTGTTGCAGGAAGAAGCAAGAAATGCTGGGAAACTGTGGAGGAAGACCTTGAGCCAAGTGAGAATATTTTCTCTTTTCTCCAGTGGAAGACATAGTCTCTGCCAGAATTTGTGCATAATATTTGTGAAGTCTGCAACACAACAGCAAACGCGAGGTTCCGCTCTGAGGGAAATAGATTTGCACAATTGGAAACTATTTCCCAAAATGCTTCCATTCTAAAGCAGAATGAAAATTTTAAGAAATATGTCACGTATCTCATAACTTTTTCAATTTGGAATTGTCATTTCACCATGAAATGTTAAACCTAAATTATTTTCTCTCTTTTTTTTTTCTTTTTTTAAATTTAACTTCTCTGAACTACAAATTTAATTTCTTTTTCCGTGGCAGTGAACCATGTACACCTCTGTCTTCACAGTTTTTTAGATTTCGTTTTAATGTTATTAACAATAGCTTCTGCTGGCAGGCATGAGGGAAAGCTTGAATCCTGTGTGAGTGTATTATGCAGGCAAAGTTCATCCAGCAGAGACTCAGTTCCCTTATATAGCCATCTTAATATGTTCTCATGATGAAATATTAAGGAATAATGGTAATATATGTATGCTAATGCATTCAAATAAAGTTCATATTAAATCTTGTTTTAATGAGGGATAAGCAAGGGCACAGTTTCTGAGCATCTTGAGTCCATCTAGTGTGCTAATCCTGATGTGCTGTGCCTGCAAAGGAACTCCAACAGCAAAGGTTTCGTGCTTCTAATAGGGCCAAGGGTCTGGTCTATTCACAGATTCGTGGAATATTCTGAGTTGGAAGGGACACACAAGATCATCGTGTCCGACTCTTAAGTAAATGTCCCATAAGGGGATTAAACCCACAGCCCTGGTGCTTTCAGCGCCAGGCTGTGACCAGCTGAGCCGGTCTCAGGGTCTGTGTGCACACCTGAGCTCCTCCAGTGTCCACACTCCAAGCTGAGGAGAAGCTGCAGAGTCACGATCGGTGAAAAGCCAGCTCTGGTTCTGCACAGGGAAAAGGGATTTCATAATTCAAAGTCAGTGTCACGCTGCCATTATTAATAGCTTCTAGCCATTGCAGACTGTGGGTTCAGTGAACTCATACCAGGCTGCAAAAGGCCATGAAATTGGCAGATTAAAAGGGGATTAATCAAGTGTATCTCCAATCCAATGTATTTAAAGTAAAGCTCCTAACAACTCTGGTGATATTTGGATTAATCCCCAAAGAGGGTACCACTTTTCTAACAGTGGTTGCTGATAATATTTCAGATGCAACTTAGAACCTAATATTTGGAATACCATGGACTATTTAAGGTAGATGAGCCCTGACATATTAAGATGTGAGTTCTGCTCTGATACAAAAAGTCTCGATAAGCCTGACAAATCCAGACATCACCATTTAATTGTCTTCTGACTGCTTTCCCCTGAAGCACAGATCCCTTTGGGGCTGGTGATTTGAACAGTGCTTTGTGCTTCAGAAACGTTCCTGAAACCCAAACTTTGCACTCAGAACTTGATCCAAAGGCAAACAAAGTCATCAGGAAAGTTTGGATTGTGTCCTCTGGACTGAGCAAAGGAGCCAGCTAATATGTTGCTCTAATTTTTTTGAGTTTTCTTTTTTTTACCTCCTTTAGAGAGTAGTTAAGCTTTGTGGCAGAAATTTTGCTTAGAATAAAAAAAAAGAAGGAAACAGAAAATATTTCCAATAGCAAATTTACAAACCTGGAAGCATAAAAATTCACTTAAGCAATTCTAAGAGACTGTGTGGAGGATCCATCTCACCTGACTGTATCTACCTAAGGGATATAACAAGTTCATTCTGTGAAACAGTGGCATAACTCCGGTCCAAGAAAAAAAATTCAAGAGCCAGGTTCAGTTTTGAAAAGCCAAAGTTGTACCAAAAAGCCATTTACTTATTAAGAGTGATCAGTATCATGTATCATTCAGATAAAAAACCCCAAGGCACTGTTGCCTTAACATTGATTTATTTGATCAGAAACCTCAAATGAGGGGACACTAACTAATAAACAATCACTTTCTGTGAAATTATGAAACAGGCATTGAGATCAAGGCTGTGTTTGAGAAGCAACTGTTCTGAGAAGAAACACAAACTTTGTGAATGTCAATATTTGAAACAAAGGAGAAATGAGTAAGACTTGAGTGCTACGATCCAGAAGTACACAGAATATTTCCTGAAACTCCCAGGAGATGTGAGCTCGCCAAACTTGCTCTGTTTATTACTCTCTATGAGAAGAGAAAAAAACCTCCTTTTACCAAAAGCCCTCCGAAATACCATTAAATGGCCTCATCCCATGTTTCCCCCACTGGGCACCTTGAAATCTCCTCTCAGGTCCTTTTACTCACTCCAGGTCTTCGGAACGTCATGAAGACCCCTAAAATCCTCCAAGTCCTTAACCTCAGACCTCACAAACCCTTACTGGCCACTTCCAGCCCACCCTGCTGGCCCTGGGACCACCCTACCTCTGCCAAGAGCAGAGTTAGCCAGGCATTAGTCTGAACTGTTCTCCAAAAAGCCTTGTAACTGCCTCATCCATCCACTCTTCTTTTGTTGTTGTGCATCCTGAAACTGGGTTCATTCGGCCACAAAGAAAGGAACAAAGATTGTCATTGCTGTGTGAGGATTGGAGGGTGCTGCAGGACTGATGGACAGAGTAAGGGAGACAAGAAAAGGACAGAGAGAAGGTCTGGGGAGAAGACTGGTTCAGTAACCTCAAAGACAAGTCAGGAATAATACAGGGAATATACAAAAAAAATGAACCTACTTACAGGGAATCAATTATTGAAAAATGCAAAGAAATAACTGTACGAAAGAATTCTCCAGTGAAATTAATTATACAATGAGGCAGTTATTACAGCAAAAATATCCAGCAATCAAGAAAGGTTAAGAATCTAAGCAAAGAATGGGAGCTTGCAAACAAAGTATTTTCAGGACATGATGGACTTCATGGCCTTGACATTAAACTTTTAGTTTGGGCTTTTTTTCTCCTTCCATTACCTTCAGATCATTTCATAAGGAGTTGTTCAGCCTGGAGAGAAGAAGGTTCCAGAGAAATCTTATCATGGCCTTTTTGACTTGCAAGGGGCCTAGAAGAAAGATTTTAGCAGGGTCTTTTGCAATACAACAAGAGGTAGTGCTCTTAAACTAAAAGATATTTTATTTAGATTAGGCATAAAATAGAATTTTTAGACAATGAGGGTGGTAAAACGTTGGAACAGGTGCCCAGAGAGGTGGTAGATGTCTCATCCCTGGAAATGTTCTAGGGGGTCTGAGCACTGTCCAAACTGGTCCAGTCGAAGATGGCCCTACTCACTGCAGGGGGATTGAACTGGATGACCTTTAAGGGTCCCTTCCAACACAAACTATTCTGTGGTTCCATGATAAGACCAGGTGATATGGGACCATTTTTTTTATCAGGGGAGGGAGTGAATACTTCAGTTTGAAAAGAAACAGTTTCAAGTAAATGTCAATATTTGTAGTCAGAAGCTGTTCTCCAAATAGTATGCTAACTTTCAAACTGCTCTGGAGCCTTTGTGCAATGAGTCTACAAATCACTGAAAAATTACACCCAGTTCTTCTACAGCAGAAATGTGTGATGCTGAGAAGGCAATGAATCATTGGTAAAAGGGGTAAGGAACAATTAAGGTCAGGTTGGATGGGGCACTGAGCAATCCAATGTAGCTGAAGATGTCCCTGCTCATGACTAGATGACCTTTAAAGGTCCTTTCCAACCCAAACCTCTGTGCAATGCAGTGAATAGGGAAATGGTGCACAGGAGGCTTCTGGCTACACTGTGTGGTGACAGCTACAGCCCCAAGACCACCATTGTGAAAGACACAGCTGAAAATCTCTTCTGGTCACTGAAATATTTTGTGCTGTCACTTTTTATAAGTAGAAGAGGGAAGAAGACCTATTCAGTGCCAGTGATCTAACTCCCTTGTCCTGAACACCTCTCAGATTCAGCTGTTTCAGTGCACCAAGGCTCCTCCTGGGTCTCATCCAGAAACATCTCCTGTCAAACAACCAACACATCACCTGGAAGCACCCATTGCCTTGAACACGTGTGAACTTAATTCTGTTCTGCAGTATCTATGCAATCCCTCATGATATCAGTAAAGTAGAATTTGGATCAGGAAACTGGGGTAATTGGAAATGGAATGTGGCCAATTAACTTTGCCATTTCCATCCACAGTGTGAAAGAGTAATGGGAAAAAAAACACCTCTGAGTTTGTCTTCACTGCAGGGTATTTTTTCAAATTTTATTTAAGATTTATTCCTCTGACTTAAAGAAAGAAAAAATACCTAGTGGAAGTATGCATCTGGCACATGGATATAGGCTGAGAAACTGTAACTGCTTCCCTGAAAAAAATCACTAGCCCAGTGAAGAAAATCATCAATATTTAATCCCTTGCCTTCCATCTGATACATAGCTCTAATTGGGAAGCAACATTCAAGCTTTTGAATGTGACCTTGTATGTTGATTAGGTTACTCCCCCAGCAGTTGAATCTCATCATTTATCCCAGCCCTTTACAGAGAACACTCTGCATAATGTGGAACATCCAGGTGTTTAAGGGAATGCAGCTGCCTGAGGGATCACTGGGAAAAATATAGACATTGCTCCTTGTGGAAGCAGTAGTCAGAGAGTCTCAAATAGGATATTTCCTGTGTTATCCGGAGAGAAAATCATAATAAAAATGCAATCTCTGTGGAAGGGAAATGCTGCACACTGCAGTGCAGGCCATATACCTTGGGAAGATCACACCCACACCCAAATGGTTGTCCCTCCAGGAACAGAGCATACAGGAAGTGTGTAGGTAAGTTGATAGAAAAGCTGGTGAAGGCATTATTTGCATTTCATTAGATACATAGCAAGACCAGATTTAGTACTTACCTATGCATGAAAGAGCATAAAGTATGATTTTTATTTATATGCTCATAGCTTGTACTCTTTCTCGCACTGATAAAATCATGTATGTAATACAGCTGTATTGTAGCTAAAATTATATCTTATAGTGCATTTAATTGATATGTAATGTTATATTTATATAATTATAACTACATTACAGCTATAATTATATATATAATCTGGGCACTGAGGCACTGGAGGGCCTGACACCTTGATTGCTGATGTTTGTGTGGATCCTCCTCACTTCATGGAGGAGGAGCTCTGGCAGGTTTTATATGCAGCACAGTGGCCATGATAAGCACCAGGGAGTGTTACTCCTGATTTAAACTCAGGGGTGTGATAAACTGTATAATGAAATCTCGGCTCTGCGTGTTGAGTGTGATCTCTCAGTTAAAATAACTCAGAACAGATCACTTTGAATGCAAGGGAAATTGCAGAGAGTCTGTTGATGGGTCAGTCCTTTTTAGCATCTCCTCACTGAGAATTGTGGCCAACCTAGATCCTGCCCCAGGCACATTCCATGTGTGAACTGAAGCTGGAAACCTAGAGCTCAAAAAGCTCATAGTCATGATGATTTTGTTCATAGGTAAGAAGAGACACTGTGAAGTCTATTGATATGAGGGAATCATCTGCTAAAACCTCACCAAGTCCAAGTCTTAGGATGGGATAAGCCCTGAATGGGTGCAAACATCCTCTCAGTGGCCAGCTGAGAACAGCTCAGCACCCAGCGTGTCACTGACTTGCATCCAGGGTGGCTCCAGTTGAGGCAGCCATAAGGAACTGCTCTCATGCATCAGTCACAACAAGCTGCTCAGATAAGACTGTTTTAAAAGACTGCTTCTGTTTTCCTGACTACCTGAGTTAATATTAGAAGTAGCTTGGGGTAGGGTAGAACTTGGACCAAGTTCCAATACAATATCCACTCCATGGCTGACAACCCATGACAATCATTCGAGTGTTTGACAACTCAGAATTAAATTAGCAAAAAGTATTGAAAAATTATTACGTAAGTTCCCCCCTCTCCCATGATTCTCAATTCAATCAATGCTACTAATTAAGCCGATTTAAACCTGAGCAATAAGGCTGAATGCAGATGTAGGGGTATTGCACAGGATGTTGGGAATGTGAAAGGTAACACAAGAAAAGGACTTTCTTCTCATCATAAGGCTGGAATCCTAAACCATGCTAGTCTGTGCACTTTGGAGATTTGTCAAAGGAAGTCTTATCCCTATGAATCTATCCATGTTCCTATGAAACATGTCCTGAAAGCACTCTGGAATCTGGGGGATGTGCCACTTCTCTTATTCTGGTTACAAAGCAGCAAACAGGCAAACTGAAAATAAAGAAAAAACTGTGGATGTTTGGCTATCCTTAGTAAGAACATTTTCCTCTGGAGTGAGTTTAACTGTCTTCCTGGAGCTTGGGTTTGGTTCAGCTGCCAATTCCTGTCACCTCTTGCTGGGCTCATCCTGGTATTTTTCTCATCCTCAAATTCTGCACATGTAGATTCAGAAATAAACTCGTTAAGGCTGATTTTTCACATTTTCAGTCTGTCAGGACAGGGTTGTGAGGTGATTCTGATTTCTTTTCAACCTCAGTCCCAGTTCTGAGGGACTATCTGCAAGTACATGGTAAATTCAACATTAAGAAATAAATACAGGTATATTACGCTGGGGTTTGGGACGTGCAGGGATGTTTCTAAAACACAGCTTCAGACTATTCAGATTGATCTGTACCAACCCTTTGGAGCTATATCTGCAGCTCATCTGACAGGGTCACATGCTTTCAGTGCTGATGAACCACTTCCTTCAATTCATTTTCTGTGTCAGCAGACAGACTTATAGTAAGTAAAAATCATGAGCTCCATTTCCTCGTTATTTCCTTCTTTTTCATTTTGGGACAGGAATAATTTCCACAAACTTTGTAAGTCTAACTGCTGTGACATTTCTTTAGCCTGGCCAATTGGATGAAATCATCTTCAAGGCATATTCAGGGATCATTTGACTCTCTGTGTCTTAAGCTGAGCTGATTGACTTTCAGGGAATATCCCTCTCCCCTCTGTCTGTCTGTCAGTCAGTGTATGTTGACACAGACATCTCAAATGGTATTTCAGTCTCAACTCACAGCTCTTACAGGTATCTACAGGAATGTTTACATATGACCCAGGGACTCATCACAACTCATACATCAGATTTTAATCCTTTAGAGATGCACCAGAACATCTGAAATGCCCACCTGGCTCTGGCAGAGGTGACAGGGATCCTGTGGGACACGTGTGCCTTCCTGCACCTCCCTCCAAAGGTCCCCAGTCAGTTGTACCTGTCTGAATGGGCTGGCACAGGATTACAGTGACAGCCCAGAGGAGCGGTGAGTCTGCACGTGTTTTACACTGGCACAGCTCTATTCTGCTGACAGCTGAATCACAGCTCATACAGCTGGCCACTAGGTTGCAGCTGAAGCTAAAATCACAGAAAAAATTAGGTTTGCTGGAGCAACCTGTGCAGATTCTCACTGCTAGCAAGCTATGGCTTTTAAACTATGCACTTGCAATTCAGTAAGTAATGATAAATATTGCACTGACAGACACCATTACTTTACTTATTCATTTATGTAAAATTCATGTAAACATGTCCAAATAGCACAGTATTCTGTGCCAACCATTATTAGAAGGCATTAGCTTCATTTTGTAGAGTAACCAAGCTGGAATAAAGTAAATTATCAATTCAGTAAAGATGAGAGGTAAACACTGATCCCATTTAAATGTGTGCCTTGGAGTCTTATAGAGAAGGATAGCTCCAAATGTTTTCAGATTTACCTTTATTTCAGGTCATTATTTTCAATAAAGATGAGGATGGCTCTCACAAGATTACTCAGATATTTGGCTAGAACTGAGCTAGCTGTTTCAATGTAATTTTTTTTAAGCCATTCGCTTTTAGAAATTATTTGAATAATTGCATTTAAAGGCAATTGCCATCTTTTTTTTTAATTTTACTGTAGTTTCTACAGCCACTGTACATATATACAAGCAAAAGTGATTCCTTCAAAACTCTTTAAGCAGTTAATTTCTAATAGATAAGCAAAAAAGGCAGTTGTAAAGAAACTGTTGATGTTACAAGGAATAGTTTGCAGCACCCACCTAATCTGAATGTTATTGAAATTTTATAGACATTGCAAAAGAGATGAGAAAAGGAAATGGGAAAAACTATGTTTATTGAGGCTTGAGACATCAGGTGCTAAGAGCCTGGATACAATTTAACTCCTTACACGGATTAGAATACTTGCAGCTTTTTGTTGGGAAGTGTCTGTGAGATTTAGAAACAGCTTGATGCGATGGAGAGAAATTTATTCATGTAAATATCATGCCCAAATTATAAGCTTGATTGATGAGTATGATAGTGTTATTTTTCAGAATGACTGAAATGGAGAGAAGAATGCAAGTTCAGGAAAGGGGTGGAGATTAGGAATGTTGTTTTAGCAGTGTCAAATTTGAATGGAGACATAAGTCAGGCAAGACATGTATTGACATCTTAATTGAGCATGGGAGATGGATTATGGCTCATTTATAGAGGAGTGTTTCATTTTTCTTTGCTTTGCATGAATGGAATCCCTTCTCTTCTAAATGTCACAAACTTCCAAAGTTGTCTCTGTTTTTCAGGCTTGCAGAAAAAAAAAAAAATCCATCACGAGAAAAGGAAGACACATGACTCGACTGTGAATTGTCAGGAATGGCTCGAAGAGGATTTTCCTTCTTATTTGGAAACTTAATTACTTTGAAAATTAGGCCCCTCAAAACTACCAGCCTCCTTTAGAAATGCAGACCATGATATTCTTCCACTGGGATAGTTTTTTGTAGAGGTAATAGATACTACGTAATAGATGGGAATTCTTCACTCGTAGGTTGGTTTTCCTGTGGCAGCTTTCATGGGAAAAATCTCCACACCCTTCCGGGAAACACGAGACAAATACATGCACTAAAGGCTAAACTTCTGGGGAGAAAAATCTGCAGTTCTGGCTTTTGATTTAGATTTATCCATCACAGAACTTCTTCACTTCCACACACGTGAACAGAGCAAAAGAGGAAACAATTCTTAGTGTTGATTTTAAAGAATTTTAGGGGTCAACACCAGCCATCAGCTGTAGCCCTTTTATTTAAATGCCCCATTTCAGAGAGTGCAAGAAAAATCCTCCTACCAGCCCGCTCAGAAAACTGCCATCTGCTGCAAGACCTGGAATCACTGTCATAAGTTCCAGCAACCACTAAAAAAAATGATGAGGATCAGGAAAAAAAAGAAAAATGTGCTTCTGGCTAAGATTGTTATATGAAAGGAAACAACATGAAGAGATCTCAATAGTCAGCAAAGGAAGAAGCAAGGTAACCACTAACTTAGAATATTTTATTCATTTACCCCTATCACTTGCTGTAAATTCTGACAAAATATAGTGCCCATCTTTCCTCTCTATCTAATCAGAGAAGAGACAGTCTATTTTTCATGTAATGTAATAGAACACAGTGTAACCACCTGACAATAAAAGAAGATACTATAATGGCTATGCTTTTAAGAGCACACATTTTTGCCGTTGTCAGACACCCCTCGTATGGGAACAAATTAAATAGAGCTGAAGCTAATACATAATTCTGAAGAATTACCCAGCAGGCAGCACAAAAGGACACTGGCTTTGGGAAATATTGGAAAATCTTGGCTGTATCAGCCCTACAGCTCCAGTCCACTCTAATTCAATGCAAAGGTTTAATCAAGATATTTCTCTAGATTAATCCCAAGACTTTTTCTTCTGGGCTTTCCTAAATGTGATATTAAACAGTGAAATAAGTTCACCATTTCCAAATAATTTAATATCAGCATTACCATTTGTATAAGCAATTGAACAGCTAGCACATATGAAATGTGGGCAGCTCCTCCATGAAAATGGTGGGTATAGGAATAAAAACAGGAAACATGGCCTACAAGGACTATTCTGATACTGCATTTCATGCACAGGAAGTAGGAATTTCTCCATCATACAATATGTGCCTAATTTTCAGAATAGTTGATCACTCAGAAACCTTACTGAAAGTGCTGACATCTACAAGTGGTCGTCACTTAGCAGTCAACCACTTACTTCAAGTCAGACAGGATTTTCTGGAGATGCAGGACAAATCTGGAAATTGCTCCTGATGGGTGAAACTCTAAGGCAAAACAGAAATGAATTATTGTACAAAATGAGTGATATTCTAATCAACCTGTTCTTGGAATGGACAGGGTTAAAGTAACCAGAGTCTTGTTCACAAATATAATTTGGTGAGCTATATAGAAACAAATGACATGTTCCTTTCAGTTAGGACCAAGTAATGAAGAAATAAGAAATGGCAATATTTTGGTCTCAGGGACTGTGTCTATGTCCTCCAAGAGGCCAGCACAGAGGCTTTCATCTCCTGTCCTGCTTTCAAACCTTCAGGTCTGCCCACAGCCTCCCCTTGAAATAACAGAAACACAAGGTGGGATTCAGCTGACCAAGAGCGAAGGTGGGATTCAGCTTGAGCTGAAGACAAATACATCTGCCAGTTTACATTTAGGGGCTCAGTGCATTAGGGGATCAGCTCATTTCTCAGTACATAAGTTCCTGGTGGTATATGAGATACAATAGAACACCTAAAACACTGACACATGGCTGAGATTAATCTTAGGGTATTTTTTCCACTCAGACAATTTTCTTAGCTTCATCAGATGGCCCTTTCCCCTGGTATGCGAAATACCAACTTGCAGAGCACTCAGCACAGCAGATAAGGGAGGGAGGATGGATCCTGCACTTAATGGTTCATCTTTCTAGATAGCCAAGTCAGCATTTCATAGAAGCGAGGCTTCAATTTTTGCTTAAAATATGGATCCAGTAACGCTGCCAACATACATTTATCTCTGTCATTGAGCTTGTTGGCCACAGCAGGAGAGGACACAATTCAACAGCTACTTCTCCTCACTGGTGTTCAAACCACAGATCCCTTTATTTTAACACGGGATTGCTGTTTATTCCAGCAAATGGCAACAGTCAGACTCAGTGGTTGGACTCAATGATCTTATGGGTCTTTTTCAGCTCAAATGGTTTTATGATGAAGGGCATAATAGCAAAATTTGAGGAGAGACATTTCACAGAGTGAAGTAATCCTATGCATTTCCTGATGTCCAGTTTCCTACCTGTTAAGTATTAGTACCCATTTAGAGGGATTTCTTATTAATGGCCCTGTAGAAAGGCCCTGTAAAGGACATATATCTAATACCTTCCTGGCTGTGCATCACCAAGGAAGAGAAATTGCTAAGGTCTACAAGGAAGTTCAGAGGAAGAAGGTTTTGCTGTTAAGAGAGGAGTGAATGATCTTGGTCTTCACAGTGTAATAAAACAAACTGCAAAAAGAGAGAGAGAGGATCCATTGGGGCAAAAAATAAACCTGTGGAGTGAGAAGAACTAATAAATGCAAAGGCCCCGATAATCACCAAAAAATGTTTTAAAATCAGCTGTGGAAAATATCCACCAGAGACACGAGGAGCTTTTCTCTTAGGCGGTGCTTTGTTGTGGTGGCATGGGTACATTCCAGCTCAGGCTGCATCCCCTTAGGGCTGGCAGAAGTCACTGCTTGGCCCCATGTTTTATGGAGCTTCAGTGTTACAAATTGCATGTGGTCCCTGTAGGCCCAGGCATAAACTGTGTGTGGAGCTTTCAAGGTCACACAAAAGCCGCCTGCTGCTCCTGAGAGCACAGAGGCCAATATCCATGGAGTGCTTTGCACGGGGCGTGGTCTGGTGCAAACCACACAGCCTTGCTTAGGAAGGATGAGAGGGACACATTAGGGAAGGGAAAATAGGGGATGGAAACAAGACATGGAGCCTAACAATTTTATTTGTATTTGGGATGCAATTTGTATTGCTGTAGGAGTTACTGGTCTTTGTACTCAGAGAAGAGAAATAGGCAATTAAGGTTTGATTCACCTGAACCACTTTCAAGCACTAATATTGGGATAAGAAATTAAAAACTAGACAGCTGAACAGTGTCAGTGAAATCTTCCTCAGGAAGTTTTGAAGGAAGTTAGGTACAACATGTTTCGTCCTGGGACAAGGAGTGGGAGATTGTAAAATTTTACTTTATTAATATTAGGCACATGTACATAGATATGAAAGCCTAGCTGAGATTAAGGGAAGATGATATACATCTAATGAAGTAAGCAGTTTTGGAGAACATTTCAGGAAGGCATGAGGTAGCTAATAAATTTTGCTTTCACTGAGAAATAGTTAGGGTTTTTTATATAAATACGGGCTTGTTTCAAGGTTGGTGGGTACAAGTAATTATATTTTATGGAGATAACAGATTAAACTTTCAACACCCATATCCAGTCAGCTGCAATTCAAGAGCTAATAATAACTGTCCTTGGGAAGATTCAAAGTAGTATCCAGAAAAATCAGAAAAGGCCAGCACTGACATTCCTGAAATAGCCAAGAAAAAATAATTGCTATGAATAAACAAACAAAAAGAAAGAATATCTTTGTGCTCCAGAAAGAGACAGAGTATAAGTCCAATTAAGAAAAAAAAATCCTTTGTAGGTCACCTTAGAAAGGAAAAGCTCACAGGCACCAATAAAATAAGAAGTGCAGTAAGAAGGAAAAAAGTTTGGGAGGAAACAAGTTTGAAAGGAAAACACTGTGAACTACAAATAAAAGCTGCCAAGTTAGAAAAAGAGCAATAATTGCTTTGCTTGAGCTTCCAGGCTTTAATATCTAAAAGAGGGAAATAACGATGGCAGAAATTGATAGGAAAAGACAGATTGCTTGAATATGTTTGAAGATGAAAATCTGAAGTGATAGAGAAGTTTCTGGCATAGGAATTAGACAAAGAAATGAATGACATTGACAATACACTGCTGAGGATGGCACTTAGTTAGAGGTGAAGATCTTGGCAAGAAAGCACAGAATGTTTTTGACTGATTACTTTTTAATTTTTCTTAAACAAACATTTTTAAATGTGATCAGAAACTAGTAGTAACTGATGTCTGTGGCAGGTCAGGCACTTAATACACTCAAATTCATGGATTTTTCATCTTGGGATAAGTTGCAAAACTTTATTCAGTGTCACAAGGCGAGGAGACTCCCTCACTTGAATGAAAACTGTCATGGACTCGGGGAATGGTTTGAGTTAGAAGAGCTCCTATAGATCACCTTGTTCCAACCACCTGCCATGGGCAGGGACAACTTTCACTACACCAGGTCACTCAGAGCCTCATCCAACCTGGCCTTGAACACTTCCAAGGATGGGGCAGCCACAGCTTCTCCAGGCAACCTGTGCCAGGACCTCACCACACTCTGAGTAAATAATTTCTTTCTAATATCTAATCTAAATCGTTCCACTTTCAGTTGAATGCCATTGCCGCTTGTCCTATCACTATCTACCTGTGTGGAAAATTTCTCTCGCTCTTTTTCATGTGCTCCCTTTAAGAACTGGAAGGCTGCAATAAAGTGTCCCCAGAGCCTTCTCTTCTGGCTGAACACGCTCAATGCTCAGCCTGTCTTTTTAGGAGAGATGCNACCACACTCTGAGTAAATAATTTCTTTCTAATATCTAATCTAAATCGTTCCACTTTCAGTTGAATGCCATTGCCGCTTGTCCTATCACTATCTACCTGTGTGGAAAATTTCTCTCGCTCTTTTTCATGTGCTCCCTTTAAGAACTGGAAGGCTGCAATAAAGTGTCCCCAGAGCCTTCTCTTCTGGCTGAACACGCTCAATGCTCAGCCTGTCTTTTTAGGAGAGATGCTCCAGCCCCCTGATCATCTCTGGGGCCTCCTCTGGACTTTAAAGAAATTAATCATGTAACGTCTGTTTTAGGATAAAACTCATTTTAGCTTAGAAGCACCTAATCCTTTCTCCATTATTATAAAGGAAATCTGGACATCTCTGCCACATATTAAAATCATCAACTGACAGCTGTATTTGTCTTAATATCCCACAAGAGGCCTGGCCACAAGACTGTACAGATTACCTTGTCTGAGTGCAAGAAACCGCATGTTCTCCACCTCATGCACAAAATAAAATTAAAAAGTACCATTTCCTTAGTATCCTGAGATCCCAAAGCTTCCAGTATGGAAGGCAGAGAAGTGCTTTTCCGTTGCCTCCTATGTTACATCTGGGGCAACCCCATCAAGGAGAGCTTGATAGCTCTGAGGTGCCTGCAAATTTAGGCAGAACTGCTGTTTGCATCCAGCATCACCTCAGGATGGGAGATTAGCACATCACTCCATGCTGAAACCTTGTTTGCTCTTTGTATTAGTACTTAGACATGTTTCAGGGCTCTAACATGGTGGTCTACCGGTAATTAAGATTAAGGCACATTTTTTGTTGACAATTCATTGATGAATTAACTTGTCTCTACATTCAGCCTTGGATTCAGAGTTTGCTTCATTCCTTGGCTGGGACAGAATTCTTGTTATGATTTATTGCAGTCCTTATTATGATTAATAGATTTCTACATTGTTCATCTCCCGAGCAATGAAAGCAGGATGCCTATTCAGCCCAGGCAGGACCACGTGGTCTCCCATCAACGAGCCTCAAGGCAGGCTTCCACACTAAGTATTTCTGAAACTCTGTTTCTCACTGACAGAGAAGAGCTGACTGGTTTTTGTGCTTTAGCTCTCTGGTTTTTAAATGCTCTTAACTACATGCTACACATAAATTTTGTGATGCATCTTCAGTGTATCAAGCCTATCATTTAAACATTCTCATTTACTATACTTCAATATTTCACCTGCATAACATCAAATACAACTGTATGAAAACTGCTTGATAAAATGTCAAGGAAGAGCTGCTACTTATTAGGAAATGAAGAGCATGAGAAAATGTTGGAAGTAAGAATATTAAAAAATAAGTAATGGGTTGGGTCCTTTTCTACACAGATCAGAAATTCAGCTTGGATGAGATGCACTCATTTACACTGCTTAGAAATCCAATGTCTGCAGTTACTCACTTTATACAATTTAAAATAATTTAATACAAAACTCACTTGAAACTTGTACAGAGAGTCAGATAATTGTGTACTATGTGATACATTAATAGGAGAAGGTTTCTATGCTGAGTTGCCATTCCCTGGTACTGAACTTGTGATTAGGCTGAGGCTCCTATTCCCAGATATCCTGAAAGCCTCACAAATTAGTCTCTGAACACAGGTACACTAGCTAAGATTTCTTCCCAGTGCATTAACCACCTGCTCAGGTAAACATGGAATTGTGAATGTAAACTGTCTAAAACTAATTATCCCTGTAAATACTGATTAAAACATGCCATATGACTAATTACGAATGCCTACTAATGTTGCAATATATCCTATTTAAACACAGGTATTGCCCATTTATGTTTCTAACCAACAGCATTTCCTGACTTCCTTCATTTCTAGCTCATATCTGGAAGTCACTATGCACAGCCTAAAAAGCTGCACTAATCTTCTTGAAGTTGCAGTAAATATAAATAATTAATATTTTCCTATGCAAAGGCTGGCTGTCGTGAAACAGCCCTGTAAGGGGCAGCTGACAGCAGTAATTGTCAATTCCTGGGGTACATCTCTCAGATGGCTCTGCGTGAGCAGTGAATGAGGTGACTGTCATCACTCACCCCCTTCAGCCTCAAGAGCTGTTTCCTACCCTGTGCTGAAAAATGGCCCTTAATTGACTTGAGTGAGACATGGACTGAAAAGACTGAGAGGTTTTCTTTATAAAACCTGTTTCACTTTGCACTGGCATGGATTTAGGACTGCTTTAATGATCACTTATCATTTCTCAGCTAGAATGGGTAGGGGAGAGCTTGAAGTTCAGTGACCTCTATAACTATTCTTAGATCCACAAAAGAATGACAGATTTCACACCAAAATCTGCCTTTCAGAGTGGATATCAGTGCACTGATGTGACCTGAGGACCCTGCAGTAGGGTCTCAGGATGACCATGGTGCTGTGGTGCCAGGGTCTCTGGACCCCTGATTCCAATGCCAACAGTGCTTCTTTAAACAGTTATTCAGTGAGCCTGCCAAGAGGAAAAAAACCTAATTACAGAGCAGTCCTTTGAACAGGGTTGTGGTTCACATTTCTTGATGTAATTCCTCCACTGCTGGCACCTTTAGAATGCAATATCTAAGTTTAAAAGGGTCTAGTTTAAGGAGTATTGTGTTCCTGTTTATTTTCTTCCTTCCTCACATCAGTTTTCATGTTCTTTTTATAGTTTTGGTAAACTATACTGCCACTATCCTAATATCATATCCAGAAACGAATGCCAAAGTGTAATGAAAAGGACTTTTATTTTAAGACTTCAGTGGAAGCAGAAGGGACCTGCAAAAGACAGAGAAGCCCCATAGGATCAGGATTTTTGTGTCTTGAGAGACAGGATCAAATACATGGCGCATCACAGAGACCTCAAGAAATTAAAGGAACAGAGGAAAAGCCATGGGAAAGTAATAAAGGTCAACACAGACTGAATGAAGAATGAAAAAAGCTCTCTCTGAAACTCTCAAAGATATTTGGATGTCTAGAATACCTTTAAACTAATCACGTCTCCTGGATTTCACTGGGCATTCGAGTACCTATCGATGCTTAATACTTCAGACACTCACTGTGGTTGTCCAGGCGTTACCATCCTGTAAATGGTGGGATGCACAACAGCCACTTCCTTCAGAGACAGAATGGAAATCTTCAAGGTCAAACAACAAAATTCATAAACAGGCCTGGCAGTGGGAGTGTGGCTCCAGGGAATCATCTGTGGAAATTGCTGTCAGACAGAGACACGGTTATTGAAAACCATGTCCCAAGTTGTCTCACCCAAGAATATTTTGTGGATGGCACTGGAAGTTTGCAAGAGTTGTTGTGGAGAGTTCTGAGCTTTTGGTAAGATGGGGAGATGCACTCATGTGAGTGAGGCTGGTTGTTTTGACTACATCTCTTGGCTCATTAGTGCTAGAGAAAGGGGATTGTTTAATTACCGTTCAATGGGGATCAGGCCAAGTTTTGGCAGATCAGTTGCCTAAATCTGAAGTAAACACCAGCCCCTGCTCACTGCACAAACACAGATCTCCTGAAGGCATGGGAATGAAATGAATTTTCTAGCCAATGCATCAGCGACTGCAAAAGGGTGTGAAGCTTCAAACTCAGAGCACCCTGCAGAACAACACCCCCTCATTTCTCCGGAACACAGCCTAGGCCTTTAGCCAAAGGTGTTTGGGCAAGTCTTCCTGATCTTTGCAAAATTGTGTCTTTGGCTCTTAAAAAAGTTCCCATATCAACAAAAGCTCTCAAATGATCTTATGCTGAAAAAGAAAAATAGAAACCTGTCCCTTCCAAACATCTAATTTTGAGCGTTAGTTTAGTTTGGTCATGCTGTCCAAAGTATAATAGATAATATATTTTAATTGGACAAATCCTCACCCGAAGAGTTCAGTGAGAGAAATAAATCTTTTTCTGGCTCTACTGTGTTTGACATAGGCTCAATTCTAATCTCATTTACAGAAGTCTGACCACGACTGGCTGGATTGAAATCGACTGCATTTTCTAGTGTGAAAATAGGATCAGGCCCCATAGCTACAATCATGAATAAAAATGGTTCTATAAAATGAGGGTTTAGGTTCAAAGGAATCCCACTGACAGACATAGACACAAAGACCTTTTTCTGTGAGGCTAAGAAAAAGGTACCTTTTTTTTAATACAGATAAGAAATAAATGTCTAGCAAACTTCTGAGCTTGGTGTATAGATGTAATCATCCTTAAGCTCCACAACACAGCTAGGAGAATGGAATTTGATGCCTCTGCAGACCCCTTTATTTTAATTACTTTCATGTCACACGGAGAAGTTATGACCAGAACATTATTTCAAATTAAAATACTTACACTAATAGATCTGTGGATACAGGAGGATATAGTTTTGTTTATCCACGAATGGAATTTATGGGGGTTTTTTCCCTTTTGTTAATTTTTTTTGCAGTGTTTTCCTTTTAACTCTGATTAGGTGCCTTGGAGACGTGGGATCATCTGGCTTCTGAAACGGAAGAGAAGGAAACAAAAAGCTTTTGCACTTTGCACCATGTTCAAGTTACAGTGGTTTGCTCACAACTCTTTGCCCTGTACCCTCTCTTCTGAACCCAGTTCCACTACATGAAATACTGGGTTTCTTCCCTTCTCTTCCTTCTCTTCATTCTTCTCCTCCCCAGCCCTGTTTACCCACTGCCACCGGCTCCATCATCTTCCATTTCATTGATCAACCACATGACCTGGCCACTGGTAGTGGCTCCACCATCCTCCCATTTCAAACCACCTAGGTCTTGACATTTCTTACCTCACCAGACCTCTTTTCCAGAAATATCTGTGGAATTTACACTGAACTTTTCTTTTCACCAAGACTGGATTGCTGATTAAAGCTATTTTTCTTACAAAAGGTTTATTTTAAAGAGAAATCTGCAAATTTGAAAATCTGAGTGCCCTGAAACTCAGTGATTTTAGTTTTCTGGTGTCCCAGGGGAATAATGAGTCAGTAGCCTCATGTTCCTCTTCCCAAGCTCAGCTACGTGGTTGGCTCACAATTCCTCTGGGGTATAGCCTGTGCAAGTAGGAACATTGTGGTAGCTCATGAGGATGAAGCCTAAACAAAAGCTCTACCTACAAAGGACAGAAGAATTTAAATCAGTCACATTATTACTTCTTGTGAGGAAGCATAACATTATTTCTCAGACAGAACACTTGGAGGCAAACATCTGGTGGTATTAGCATTTGTGCTAAAACTTATTTTTTATGGAAAATCTAAAACAAGGTAGTTTTCTTGCATCAAAACCATTGTAAGAATAACCCCCCAAATCTTTCTAATATTTCAGCCATTCTCGATGAGCTCTATTCTAGCTCCTTTTTCTGTAGACTTGCAGCTTTCTTACAGACTGCTCCCACACATCTCAGCCTCTTCAGAACACGATTGCTGTGATTTCTCTGTTCATTCTTCTGAGGTTTGTTCACCACATACACATCCAGTCTTCTCTTACTGCATCCAACCACGTCTCAGCCCTCCCTGACTGTTTGCTGGTTTATGCCGTCATGACAACTCGCACATGGCCTTCTTTCCTTGCTAGCTGCCAAATTCAGCTGCTATTTTTCCCACTCTTTTGACATGCCTTTGTACCTTCTTCTATTCAGAGCAGTCACATACATCAAACAATCTCCATAATTCATGGTATTTAATATTTTCATTGACAAAATGTTCTCAGCAGCAGAATTGACTCTTCTGATAAATGCGCAGTCTTCAGCTTTTTCTACTCTCTCTGGGTGTCAGAATGAACCATTTTATCTCTGTTCCTTCCGTAACATCGTAATTTCCATAATTCATTAACAATTCAAGCAAAGTCCCTTTGCTTGTTTCTCATGCTCTTTGAATCTTGCTGATGCTACAGGATACTGCTGTTCTTCTTTCACCAACAACACAGAGCAGGCTGGTGTTAGCTGAGCTGCCTTTAAACAGATGAGTTTGGGTTCTGTATTAAATCAAGCTGCAGTGTGTGGTACTGGTCTAGGTATCCATCAGCCTCCTGAGTTTTTCATCTTGCTCTGTGAAACTGCATCACGATGTCCTCAACTTTCAGAAGTCATTTGGAGCACTTCATGAGCTGAGCTCTGGGCCTAATTAATTTGTGCCTAAGTTTTCAAAGCTGTGTGAGTGCTCACTGAAATTAGTGGAATCATGCAAATATGGAAAAACATAGAGAAGTACGCGAAGTTATTTGCAGACTCATCCAAGTTAATTCTTTTTTTCTAAGTGCTCAGTCAGGTTTGAATCAAAATCACAGGGAGGTGGCAGGAAATCAGGTCATCAGAGCTGTCAAAAACGATGTGTGAAGAGAAAGTTTAAAATCTAAATCTTACGGCTTTCTCATTTCTCATAAATTTGTGAGGTAAAGAGCTCAAAAACATGGAAGATACTAAATCAGTAAAGATAAAAACTCATATTTATTCACATAGATTTTTCAATCTATATTTACTAATAAAGGTGAACATGCATTTTGTGTTTTCAGTGACACTTGAGTGTCAAGTGAAGGAATTGTGAGTGACATTGCATCAAACCATTCAGCCCACCTCCAACCTTCTCATTTCATCATGCCTCAAAAGTAAAATCAATATTTCCACCTTAGGAATATTTGACAGATGATTCTCCCAAAGCATACAAGCCTGTTCCATGTCTTTCACTGCATTATGCAAGAGAGAGGAAAAGAAAGAGCTTTGTCCAAGTAAGAAAGAAAACTATGGCCTTGTGAGGCATCGAAATCCTGTGTCACTACTCCCATAGCTTAACTTGAGCAAATGCCAAGTTCCCATATTATGTCAAAGCCATTTGGGCTTTTTTCTTCTGAAGTATTCAGCAGCACTTTCCAGCATTTTGGGATGAAATACCCACGTTTATACTATCCAATAAAATTAGCCAAGTATATTTTCCTAGCACTGAGGTCAAAAAGAGTGAATCACCTCCCATCTCCACATCTCCACATCCCCAGTCCAAATTGCCCCGGTCCCAAATTACTGGGAACAGTCCCTGGCTGATGCTGTTCCTTGCTCCAGGCCTGTACAGAGTCTGGGAGAGTTTTGTTTGCCATGGGCTGTGTTTGGCAC
This sequence comes from Cnemophilus loriae, assembly GCA_013397755.1. Classification (NCBI taxonomy): domain Eukaryota; kingdom Metazoa; phylum Chordata; class Aves; order Passeriformes; family Corvidae; genus Cnemophilus; species Cnemophilus loriae. Next base: position 2,730,645 of record VZTF01006149.1, read on the forward strand.
AGACATTGCACTAAGCAGCATGGGCACTCATAGACAGGACTTGATCCCATGTCCCAGTCCAAATTTATTTACTAATATAGGCAAAGTCTTCCAGATCTCTTAACTACAGCATAAAAAAATCCAACAAAATATTTAAAGATGAAAAAATTCAAAAAAAAAAAAAAAAAGACAACCCTGGAAAAATATATATTTATTGTGGACAAAGTGTTCATGATTACTTACAGCTCAGTACTAGGCTTTAGCAGTTGTACTTACTTCAAGGAGCATTCATTTGATAAAAGTCATTGTCTCCAATACCTACCTTTGACTAGCCCACCTCTGTCCCTCAGTGAAGAGAAGTCTGGCCTTTTTGAATGGGTTCATTTAATCCTAAAATGGATGTCTAAAGGATATCAGAGACATTGCAGATATATTGAAAGTGTCTGGTTTTAAATGTAGGTGCACAGACACTGAAAGGGTATTGCATACGTAAAATTAGTAACTCCAAGGGCAAGTGCAAAATTAACTATGCCCTAAAATAAATGATCTCTCGACTGTTGGAACTCTAATTTCCTCAGTTATGTATTTAGGAAACATCTACAAGGTGCATAATGGCTGAGCCAATGCCTCATTGGCTTTTGTCTAACAGTCTTTTCTATTGTGATTTGGAAAGTGTCTATAAGCAGAATTTTATTGCATAAATCTCTCTGGTTTTGAATGAATATTAGCTGCATGCTTTGCGGATGAAAAGCATTATGTGCTGCAAGAACTACCCAGTATCATTTATCTCCTCTGAGATCTGGGAAAAGCGTGGCAGTCCCAGTGATTTAGTTAGTGCTTCCACTGTCTGCAAGTGTGGTCTGTGAGGAACTGGGCTGACAGGAGGAAAAAGTGAGGCACAGATGGATACCCAGGTGCTCTCCAGTATGTTAGGGTTTTTTTAAATAAAATTTACCATTAATTAAGGTGTTTAGGAAGATGCAGGTATAATTTAATAGCATCTATATAGAGGCAGATACTGAAGTTCAAAATCCCATCCCTGCAAGTGTTCCAGGCCAGGCTGGATGGGGATTTCTTTGAGCAACCTGGTCTAGTGGAAGGTATCCCTGCCTGTGGCAGAGGGTTTGGAACAAGATGGTGTTTAAGGTCCTTTCCAACCCAAATCATTCTGTGATTCTATGAAAATTTACATCCAAAAAACCCTCCCTTCACCAAGGGAGATACTTGGACTTAGAAGAAATCACCCTGTTTGCCAGGCAGGTTCACTGGTTTATGTTTTTAAGAGTAAAATGGATCCAGCTCCTGCCCTCAGATACCTGGTTTGGTTAAGCTCAGTGAGCATCAGGAATTTGACATTGCTGTCTGTTGGTCAATAAAACATCAGAACGAACAAGTCTCCTCACAGGTCTATGGTTAAGCTGTTCACAAAAGTCAAGTGGTGATTCTTTATATATTTTTTTTTTAAATCTACCTCCTCTATCTTCTACCTGAAAATTAAATAAAGACTTCCTCCAGAAGTGGAAAACTTAGATTCAAGCTAGCCCTGTCTTCATTTCTCCCATCAAACAGGTCTCAGAAGGCACACAACTTCAGAAAACAGGGTAGAAGAACTCAAAATCTGAGATAGAATTTCCTGCCAGGTGGGAAAACGGGAGTCCTAAATCCTTGAAGTGTTTCACAGGAAACAAAAGAAAAGACACTACATTAAAAATACATAAAAATAATATGTTAATGAAATAAAAGTCAGAAATAATTCTGGGCACCTAAATCTAGGGCAGTTTTTCACCTCATCTATATAACTAGAATAATAAGAATCACCTACACATGATTATTATAACTAAAATAGCCTTTGCTGCATATTTCTTTGTAGAGAAATCCTGAAGTTTTCTTTGCGATTAATTCTTTTAAATTATGGATACAATTTTCACCTCTAGAAGAGAGCTTCAGGTGTGGAATCCCGTGGACCTGTTTTCCTGCCTCGAGCTTCTAAAAACTGGAACAGTCTGGGAGTTCAAAGACACTTCTCCTCGTGGTATCATATAATGATTAGCTCGAGGCATCTCCCCACTCGTACAGATGGTTATTCTGGATCTCGGTCCCTGGGCGAGCAATAGCGGATTTTGAGCAAAACACGTCTAAGATCCTCCCTCTCTTCTTCCTTCATCCTCTGTGACATTTTTTGGCATTCTCTCGCTTTAGAAAAAAACCAACATCCCTGCAATTTGTCAATGAGAGTGACTGAATAGCTGTATTACTAGCAGAGATGAGTAAAAGAAACTAATAAGAAATTAGCAAGAAATTAGTAAGAAATTAGCAAGAAATTAGTAAGAAATTAGGCTCTTTTTCTTTCGATCCAAACCAAAAATGTCCATCAGAGGGAGGCAGCTTCCACAAAGCTGAGCCTTATTTAAATTCACATCCAGCTTTTGAATGAGCTGGATAGCTTAATTGCATCTGGTCAGTCAGTGGAATTTCCATTCTCTAATTAAGTATTTGTAACCTTGCAATGTAGACACCTTCGAAGAGGAAAAAATCCCAATACAACCAGAAAACAAGACCAAAACTCTCATGTTCTTTTCCTTGGTTGAGGACATGGTATAATAATAGTAATCTGTAGAGGTGAAAAAGACAAACAGGATTAACGAATTTTAGAAAACAGAAGCCTGTTTTGTTGTTTTGGTTTGACTTTGATTGGGAAATTGTGCTTAGGCTAAATTGAGCTAACATGCAATTTGTCAGCTGGACTAAAAATGCTGTAATTGTTCTTTGCTCCTGTCACCCTAACAGAAGAAAAATGAAAAGCAAACTCTCCAAAGCCTGGCTGGGTCTCTGGCTTGTTTGAGTTTCTCTGCTGAGGGCTCTCGAGGGGCAGACCAGGGCCATGGCCTGTTGCCATGGAGATGTCCCATCCTGCCAGGAGACCTTTCCCCACGGTGGAAGCACCACCTTGGAAGGTGCCGCAGTTTGGCTCTGAGATATCACGAGAGACGAGGAATTGCTGCTCTGAGGGACTGAAGTTATTTTACACTTAAATAATGTTTAAAATATTTTTCGAGAGTTCCAAGGACAGGGAGTGAGAGAGGAAAAGAAGAGCTTGCCCTGGCTTTTTTGTTATGAAACAGGCAGGTTTCATAGAATCATGGAATGGTTTGGGTTGGAAGGGACCTTAAAGACCATCCAGTTCCAGCTCCCCTGCCAAGGGCAGGGACACCTCCCACTAGCCCAGTTTGCCCAGAGCCCATCCAGCCCTTAAATACCACCAGGGAAAGTTTGGCCAACTTTCACTAAGCCATGTGAGGTGTTCACTTGCTAAAGCCCAGCGAGTGACACATTTGAGGCAGCGCAGATAAACTCTGACTGCAATCTCCACTGCTGATTTGTAGTTTATAAAACAGCTTTCTGCTTGTGGGAGTCCAGGAGGGCTCCTGCTGCTGGCAGAGAGGTTTGAGTGGCTGAGCACACGAGGGCCATGGGGGATCACTGGTAACGACATCGTTAAGTGTGGGAGCATCACGCCTTGCACACAGGCCATGGGTGCCACCAGCCAGGGTGAGCTGCTGGCTGTAGCTGTCAGAGTTGGACTCTGTAGTTATATCTGCATTAATAAATTAAATAGTGCCAATGCCCGAGCACCACCTCGGCTGTCAACGCTGTCACTCTGCAGGACCCACCAATGCCGAGGGGTCTCGCAGGGGAGTTCTGCTTAGCTGGAGGGATGCACTCAGATCCCCCATGGTGGTAGACACTGTAGGCAGGAAGAATAAAAGGGATCACCAAGAAAAACACCCTTGAAAGAAGTCAGGATCCCAGGGCTTCAGAGAAGAAATTAAAACTGAAATAAAAAAGTGTTGTGCATGTATCTCTGAAGAAGGAATTCCTTGATTTATCAAGATTTTTTTGGAGACTGGACCACCCCTTAGCTCGGGAACAGCTGCACAGCTTTTGGTGCTATTTCTTCAAGAAGACAAAGATGTTTTGTTACTGCTCCCCTGCTGCTCTTTGCGTGTAGGAGGAAAGCAAGGAACAGAATAACTGCACATATCTCTTTTTCTGTACTCTGTTCTTTTTCCTGCTTATTCCTCCTTCATTCAGCCATTATCTGCATAGCAGCAGTCAACTAGCGTATATGTTCTTCAAAATAGGGACAAGGTCAGTCCCATCCCAGACTGAAAGCTGGAAGCAGGGGGATGTCTGGCAAGGAGAACTGCAGCTGCCACTCAATTTGACCTCCACTCACAAATGCTCTTAGCCCATGGCATGGGGTGCTCTGAAATTGTTATGGGCTGAAATATTTACATCTGATGTATTTACATTTGCTCTTTGGCTTCAAATGTGATGGCTTTTTGATATTTTGAAGGTGCAAGACTCAAATTCGTAGAGCTCATATGAGCTGCTAAGTTTAGCTACATTGTTTAGATAAACAGAACAAACGATAAAATTACATGAAAGCATATTTTCTGAACATGCCCTCTGTAACATACCAATCATTTGCAGGATTGGGAGCCCCATAGCAAACCCTCTCATTAAACCCTACTGTTTCAGAATTCCTGTTGTGTCTGTCATCTTTCAGCAAACTCTATTTGGATTCAAATTCCCTGTACTTGATTTTAACTTGAAGGCCAAGGCTTTCTTAAAAGAACAAAACAACTTGAAGGGAATCCTGAGAATTTAAATTCTGACTACAATTTCGCAGTATCACAGAATAGGTGAGGCTGGAAGGGAACACAGTGGGTCATCTGGTCCAACCTTGCTGCTCAAGCAGCGTCATCCTAGAGTTCTGGCAAAGCTCTGGCAGTTTCTCCGCAGGACTCCCTACAAGTTCTGGCAAGAAATTTTGAGCTCAAAACTATATTTTTTAAAAAAAGAAGTTTCAAAGTTGAAAGTTATGATCTTATACTTTTTCTTTTTTTTTTTTTTTTTTTTTTTCCCAATAATGGATTTTCAGGGCGGANTTTTCTTGTACACATAATGGATTTTCAGGTCGTAGAATCACAGAATTACAGAATTACAGAATGGTTTGGATTGGAAGGGACATTGGAGATCATTCAGTTCCAACCCCTCTACTATGGGCAGGGACCTCTTCCATCAGATGCAGAGACTTACGTGGCACAATTCTTCTAGTGATCTCAGACTTTTAAAATTGTACCTCCAAGATGCAGCTCTTTAAAGTGAGACACTAATGGATTCAAGAATTTCAAGCGGTATTCACCATGTTTCTACTCAGGTTCTTCTAATCACTTTACTCTGGGGCTATTGTTTGACAAGGGACTTGAGCCAAAAGATGTGGAAACAAAGAATAAGTGAATTTTTCCAATGACCTTGATCAAGTGCCATGAGTAGGGCACACATGTGCCTGTTTCAGTCATGAGCCTATAGGAGGTTTAAATTACTCTAAACATTTAAAGCAGGCTGAGCTATGTAACAGGCTCTAAGAATTTAAACAAAACCTCTTCCAAGATTTTAAGTAGTTTGAGCATTATCTTTGCCTGGCTGAGCTTTACCCTAATGGAAGCCAAATTAAAAAAAAAACAAAAAAAGTCCTTTTTTATAGCACCTTGTTTTAAAGAATAAAAAAGCCTTAGCTGTGAACAATGTATTTGAGAGATAAGGAAGTTTGAGAGGGTAGGAATAGCTGATTATAAATTTCATGGGCCTGATGACTTTGGATGAAGGAATTTAGCTGATGTTGAAGCATTAAGCTTAACTAAAGTGTTGAAATAAATAAAATTGTCCTGCCAGCAATGTTAGATCACCTCTGTGTGGTGACCAAGTATTTTTTAAAAGGTCCTGTGGGTACAAATGCCTAATGAATAAAAAATCCCTAAGTCTAATGATTCAGGCAATAAATCCATCTTTGCATTTCCTGATTAAATTCATCAAATATTGACACTGCATGCACATCCAAACATATTTCAAAAACCAAACATTAGCTGAGCACAAATTAATGTATATTCTTGAAAGGTAAATGCACCAGGACAGTGAATGAAGAGGAATTAGACTGAAAGCTGGTGGCCTTTACAGATGAATGAGCTGATACAAGCAATTTGGGTTGATACCAGTTAATGACATTGTGCAGTTAAGGAAACAAAGAACAAGTGAAAAAAAAAAAAAAAGGATTAATTTAATTGCTTGAAGTGAAAATCTAGCCTTTCCCTGGACTACAGAGTGATAATGGAGAATAAGGTCTCAGTTACCGAATATGAGCCATGTAGACCTGACACAATATCCTCGTTTGCTTTGCATTTTCCTGGCCTTTTTTCCCCTCCCCCAGAGTCCCTTTCCAATTTTTTTTTTTTTTCCATTTTGCCTTTATTTCCACTCTGTATTTCTGCCTTTTTTTTTGCTCTGAGAGTATCTGGATGTCCAATATTCCTTTAAAGAATTACTTTAAACAATAATTGCTTGTTTTGACACATGGTAACTAAACACAGAGTGTATCACTAATTGTCCTTGTGTCCTTCCTAAGGGTAGAGCATATCAGGGATCTGACGTCATGATGGGGGTGCACTTTATGCACTAGAGAAAACAATGAAGAAATCAGTAGCAGTGTTGTCCCAAGATTTTGCTAAGTTTTGTTACTGGTTGCTCACCTTTTTAGTGAGCATTGACTTTCCTGTTAGAACAAAAGTATCATTTGGGATCTGCACTGTCTTCTAAAAAACTATTGCAATTTACTTGTTATTTCATCCACAAATAATTCAACCGTGTCTAGAAGTTAATGTTTAAATTGGCTGAATTAAGGTGCTGTTGCAGAAAATCGAGTCATATAAATGTTGTGGAAAAAGAAAGTGTAAGAACGGCATTTCTGTAAGACAAAAATTACTATCCGAGAGCATTGGATCAGTCGATGACACTTTCAGCACTTATGGCAATATCAAAATTGCTCACAGAATTGTTTACATTTTTCTGTATTCACCCTCTGCAGTCAGGGCTTCAGAGGCAGCATGGAAAGGGGAGGGAACAGGGAGGTTGCTCAGCAGAAGCAGCTTTATTAGCAGTTCAATGTCGTGTTCAGTCGCTGTGCCTGGGGTTTCTCTGGGAACGCTGGAGGGCTGTGCAGGAACACACCTGAGTGCACCTAAGGCACACAGAGCAGGGAAACAGCCTCGCCCAGGCAGGCTTTCTGAGCCTGCTGTGCCGATGGGATTTGGTCTGTGATATTGCACTGGGCTTCCCTAAAGGGTTTTGAGCCAACAGCAAGGAAGGAGTTTGCCCCTCAGCCTTCTTCTCACTGCTGAACATCGAATAAACAGCAAAACCAGCAGGAAAAGGAAAACGAGATTGCATTTTCCTTAGGAGCCACTGAACGTTCTCAGGGGATGGTGCTGGGTGGGTTGGGAGAGCATGAGGAGCAGGAGGAGGAGGAGGAGGAGGAGGAAGAGGAGGAGGAGGAGAAGAGACCCTGCAGCAGGGCAGGCATTGCACAGCATGAAGTGAACTGCTCCGGATCCAGCCCCACCACTGAGGCTGAACAGATTAAAGAGGTAAATCCATCTTTAACCTCTGGCTGACTCCCAGCCTGCTCCCACCAACTGAGTCATAACAAAATGGATTTTGCTTCTGCTGGTTTACCACTTGCCTTCACTCTTGCATAACGTGCAAGTGCATTAAGAATTACTTCTCGTTCTGTGAGGGAACACGTGAGTTTCTTTTTAACCCTCCGAGCTCAGCCCACAGAGCAGGCACTCAGTCATACACTGAGGGTAAGGGAATGCACTGCCTTCACCCACTGGTCCAGCGTTTTTCACTCCATATTTCTCAGCCACTGAGAGTTACCCTGTTTGACTTGGCATGGAGTTGGTTTTGTTTGGCATGGAGAAATTTTTGCTTATAAACTTACAGAACCATAAAATGGGTTTAGGTTGGAAGGAACCTTAAAGATCATCCAGTCCCAATCCCACTGCCATGGGCAGAAACTCCTTCCACTATCCTAGGTTGCTCAGAGCTCCATCCGTGAACAATTCCTGGGATGGGGCATCCACAGCTTCTCTGGAAAACCTATTTCAGTGTCTTACCATGCTCACAGTGAAAAATTTCTTCCTAATATCTTGATATTGGAGTAGCCACCACGTTCTCTAAAACAAACATCCTCCTACTCACCAATACCACAATTCTGTTCCCACCACATCTTTGTCAGGGAAGGGATTTGCTTTTCAAAGACTGCTTTAAATGCACAGCTTGCCTTATGTGCCCTCATTCCATTCAGTCAGCTGGTGATGCCAGGAGGGAGAGGTGGGTTTACTGCCAGGTGACAGGACTGCAGTGCTCAGGGAGGTCTGCTTAGTGGCAAGAGTCTGAGCAGGAAGCTCTTTGCTGCAATTAGCAGTAATTCTCTGAATGGTGGCTGGCAGGAGGGTCCTGCTGGGCAGGGAGGAAGCAGCCAGCCTTTCCCTGTGCCAGGTGTCATAATGTCTTTGCTGGACCTGGTGGGAAGATCTTGAAGGAAGCAGGGTGGGAAGGATGTTAAATTTCTGCTCTGTCTGGGAGGAATTGAAAGCAGCTGGAGTTGTAGGGGATTTTCCTGGTGGGAATGACTTGCACAGAGCTCTCTGACAAATGTCCTTTTGTTGCTGGCAGGTTGCAGGCTGGGGCTGCAGCTGAGGCAGAGAGGGCACTGTCAGGGGCTTCTGCTGCTGACCAGCTGACCTTCAAGGAGAAAGAGAAGGGCATCTGAGACACCTTGTCAGGGGGGAAGGTGGAGGAAAGGAGAAGGGTGCACATGCCAGGGCTATCCAGGGCTTCTGGAAATCCTGTTCCAGTGTGAGTAAGCATTGCTTTGTGGCAGCTGGACTCAGAATCTATCTCTAAGTTTAAACACTTCCTTTAATCATGGCAGCATCCTACCACCGTGTGTTTGCTGGATCCTGCTCATAAAATATTTATCATGCTGTCTCTGCATCAACGAGGTCTAAACCACACTGAAACAGGAAACAAAGACTTGGCTTTAATAAGATAAATTATTTTTTTTCTATCATTCATTAACCACCATTTTCCCTGCTGCATAAAAATCTGCTATGCTTTGCAAGACAAACAGATATAGAAGAGAGGAAGCATCCACAGGAAAAAGACATTTATTGTCACAATTTAAGATTTACTATAGGAGGTGTGTGCAATGATGACCCAAGGGAATGTCCTAAATGCTGCAAGATCTTGTGATAGATTGGACTAATAACAGGCATTTATTTCCACTGGAGGTGCCAGCTAATGGCCATGATAAAACTCTATTATGATATTAGATTATTGTTTTTCAATTACATAAGTTTCAGTTTTCAGAGGAAGAGAATGCAGCAAGATAATTTAAATATCAAAGTTATGCAGTCAAAGGAACGTGATGCTATTTCAACTCTCACCAACTATTTCTGTTACAGAACATTGCAATTCCCAGAATTTATTCTGTTGTCCTTTCTGCAGTCTCAGCTCCTGGAACATGGGAAACTCTGCTTCTCCTTTTTAATGCATTAGGAAGTTTTTTTCTAGCTCTTACTGATGCATGGAAAAGTTTGCAAATGTGAACACCTAAGAAAATAGGACAGATGACAATTCTCTTTTTTTGTTATGTTTTGGGTTTTTGTTGTTATTTAACCTCATAATTTTCAGCAAATCTTCCAATTCCAGTCACTACTCAAAATCACCAACACTGGTTGTGGTGCTACTGGCAGATGTTCACCTAACCCCTGTCTCAGTGTGGCTGACAATATAGAATGTTAAAACCCAAGCTTAAAAAAGGCTACAGAAAAAAAAATAATATCTTGCCTGAATTTTCATTTAGGTGAAACCTAATTCATCCAGTGTGCCTTGATCCACAAAACATCTAAATGTAAGCACAGTGACAAATCACATCCAAATGTTCAAAAATATGAAAGAATGTGCATTTCTGTTGCATTTCATTCTTACATAACCTCATGTTTTCCTTAAAGGCCTGAAAATGTCATTGTGATTTTAATTACTTAACAGTTTAAAGTGATCTCGGTACAATTTGCAAGGAAAGCATTATTACATGTCCCATTCCCTTATCCCGTTGAACTGAAAATACAGACTGGCAGCTCTGAATTTCCTCATTCTAAGAAGTATGAGTTTCTTTTAATGCATTTTTTTTCTCCATGACTAATATATTGGGCAGAGATGAAGCATCATCTGATTTTTTTAGTAGAAAACTATGTTTCTCCCCTTAGGCCTATAATATCCAGAAGCACAAGAAAAGCTATGATTGGGATTTTAATTGAGAGATTTGCCGAGGGTGAAAGCAGGTTTTAAATTATATGGCAGAGGACAGAACCATCACATTCCACTGCTGACTAGCACTGTAGCTGCGTTTGCCATTTGCAGTGTGCAACCAGGCTTGGAGAGATAAACCTGGAAAATAATGAGACAGAAAAGAGTTATCTATCATCTGTGTTCCATTGATTGCTCAGAAATAGCAAACCTATGGTTAGGTTGAACATACGGGAAACAAGTATGTATTACTCTCCATCAGTGCGAAGGATCAGCAGTGTGGATGGGTGATTTCTGATGTGACAGCCTCAGAGTCACAGCAGTCACCCTGATAGCAGGCAGAATCAAATGCATTCTGAGTCTGGCTTTAGATGAAGTAAGCAGATACAAGACTTTCCCATTTAAGCGGAAAACAAAGCTCAGAGTAAGCTGCAGCAAAGGCTTCTGCAGGCAGCTGCCTCCACACAGAACCTCTGTGCAAGTGTGGCTTTTCCCAGGCAGACATGGAACAAACACTGTAGGGAGGTGGTTTGAATGCTGTTGTTGGGGGGAAACAAATAAACAAACAAAAAGCATGACCTGCGAATGCCCCATCCCTGGAGGTGTTTAAGGTCAGGTTGGATGGGGCTTGGAGCAAGCCAGTCTAGTAGAAGGTGTCCCTGCCCATGGCAGAGGATTGGAACTAATGTTCTTTAATGTCCCTCTCAACACCAACAATTCTATGATAATTTTTTTTTTATGACTATAAATATAAAGAATATCACATGGGGCAGGAGTTGTCTTTTGTACATCCTTCCTATTTAAAATCCAGATGCATATGTGTTCCAGTTTAGCAGAGTCTAAACTCATAGGAACCATCAACTTTATTCTCCTTTTTTTTCCATGACTAGTAGTTAGGTCTTACAGAAAGTTTGTACTTTTCCCTATTTCCTACCACAGCATCAAAATATGATTTCAAGTTTTTGAGAACTTTTGCACAGAAGACCCGCCAACAGAGCATAAAGTGGGAGGAATCAGAAGAGCGAAGCCCATTCCTGATCGCAGGTGTTTCATGAGTGCACACAAGAATCCCATGCCTTAACCTTGGGGTCAAACATTTGCTGTTACAATGCTCAGAGCTTAATTCACTTATAGCCAATACTACAGATACCAAAACCAGCAGAAATATATTGAGTTTAATGGGGTTTAGATTTGGGCCATGCCAAAGGAAATTTATTCCTGGGAGCCATACATTTCTTTGGACTCTACACACACTGTAAGAACAGGCAAATATCTCTATTAACTGTTGGGGTTTTTTTTTCACAGTGACCAAACAATCCCACATGCCTTAGATTGGGTGGCTCAGTTTGTTTAAAATAAGTTGAGATCTACGAAAAGTCAATATAATTTGAGTCTTTTAGACAAACTGCAGCATAAGAAACCGCCATGATTTCATTTCTCAATATTTTTTCTTCATATTGCATTAAATGACCCATGACTTTGATTAAATTGAAAATTTAATGTATTGGCATTTTCAATGCCTTCAGATTTATATTTTTTCATGGTTTCTATTTATGTACCAGTTTTACTTTATTACATTTCTAGGAAAAACTCATTTCAGAGGACTCTACCAGCTGCCACATAATGAAATCCAAATATCAGAGAAGTTACAGTTTCGTTGCTCCTCCAAGTCAGGTGGGACCAGCTATTGTACCTGTCTACTCCAAATGGGTTCAGAAGGTTTGGTCCCATCTTCTTTGAGCTAGGCTTTTCTCATTTTCCTACATGAGCAAGATACAGATACCAATTTCATTTTTAGAAAAAGTTGTTTGTATACAAGGAGTCAGATGCTTTCAGGGAAATCAGGGTTTTGTTGTACCTTGTGGCAAGGCATACAGGGAGCCACACCCACAATCTGCTGAAAAAAGGACCTGCTTCTCCAGTGTTAAAAGGATTGCCAGAATTGCTGGTTTCTGCTGATATTTCCCCATGTCTGAAAAAGTGTAACCCTCGAGCTGATTTTTCTGCAGAAGGCTCAGTAAAAATAATTCAAGTGTTTCCAAAGTAAAGAGGGAGTAATACAGGATTTTTCCTACCTACCAAAAAATTAAACCCAACCACCTGTGACAACAGTTGCATGGGGAATTCTTGCAGGATTCAAAATTTGGGGTGTGTGTGATTTTGGGAGGGATCCTATCTAACACTGTGAGCATACTTTTTATCTTTCGCATGAAAATCCAAGCCAAATCAGCCATGGTTTAAACTTCCAGTTCTTATTGAGATTATCTTCTTCATTAGGGTTGATTTAAAGCTGAATTTTTTTGTGGCAAAGGATGTTTGGGCCTACTGCAGGGGTTGTCCCCATCTGCTGATTGAACCTACTCTGTACAGAGTATGTTACAGCAAAGCATAACTTTCACCTGTGGTTGTTGCTCCTTCAGGGCCTCTGCACTTGATGAGCTCCAGCTCTGAGAAGACGAAGTTGCCTCTCCTGTGCTTTTAGTGCTTCCTGCAGCTGGCAGCCTGACAGAGGAGAGTGGAGAAGGCAGCCTGGATCCAACACAGAATGGGGGGAATGGCAACTGTGAGTGAGATGCAAAGTAACAGCAAAGTAAGGGGTGAGACAGAAGGGCGGGTGAAGGCCTGGAAGAAGGAGGATGAACAGAAATAGAAAAATGGCTGAAGAATAAGCCAGAAGTTAGAAACTGTACAAAAGATGGTGGACAGAGTGCAGGAGAGAAAGGAGGAGGAGGCTGAAGAGAAAAGGTTATAATTTCCCACCAGGGAAATCATGTCCTCTATAATTCAAAGCTGGTGCCAAATTTTGGCATCCTTTTGCTTCCCAGGAAACCGCTGCAAGGAGTGAAGGCACCTCAATACACATGGCCATGTAAATTTTCCTTCTGCATTGTAACACTGCGTGTACGTGGATGTACCTACTGCCTCTAAAGGGAACTGGATAACTGGGTTCCACGTGTTCCTTGTTCTCCAAGCACTTGACATTATAGCCCTAAAGCTAAACCTCTTTATTTTTGAGCACCAAAAGAAAGAGTCCTCGGCTTTCTCTTGGGAAAGACAATGAGATGTGTCTTTACTGCAAGCACAAATGGGACACTAAACAGGTACACCACAAATAAAAATAGCTGTTCAGTACCGTAGAAGGAAGAGAATGGAGTTGGAACCTTAATTAACTCCTTCCTTAAGTATCAGACAGCAATCAGCACAAATTATGGAGTAGGAGCTTTTGGCTCTTGAAAACATGGAGTCTTTGCTTCCCTGCCTCCTCCTCTCCCCACAGCTGCAAGAATCCAGCTGAGACTAAGAATGTTGGGGTTTTTTATAGCACTTGTAAAAATCAAGTCCACAATCAAGTAGAGAAAGAAAGCCATCATGAAAGGAAGCAAATATCCGGCCTTGGTGTGTGCGTGGAGCGCTGGCTGGAATGGAGCCTCTTCAGCGCAGCTGAGAGCCTGCTCAGCAGTCTGAGCTGGCAGCCTTCAACTAGCCCTTAATGAGCCTCATCAAACAAACAAACAGAGAGAGAGGCTTCACAAATTAGTACCAAAGACAAGTGCTGGATAATTCTTATGGTTTTGTGCAGTGCCTCCATCCCCTTTGCCTCTGGAGGTGGGGGGAATCTGTCCTGACATCACCTCTCCGAATGTGGGGCAGCTGCCCTAAATGGGGCATTCACCCTTCTTCTGGGGCCCGTAGTGCAAGACTGCTGCAGCTGGGGATGAGCACCTTGGCTCTTTGGATAAGATAAATAACATCTTGAGGTGCCTCCACCACTGATGGTCATGACCTGTTCCAATTCTTCGTACAGTTGTTGTCTCCTGCTCATGGGTTGTGAGAGCCTCCAGTTCAGGGGGCCATTGCCAGGATGAGGAGCAGAGCCCACCAAGACGGGCTTCAAGGACACTATCCCAATTTATTGTGTTTCACTGACTTATTGATGAGCAGAATTGTTCTGCCTGTCTGCCTGAGGTGTTCTTCTTTCTCCTAATACAGCATCTCATGTCAGAAATAAAATGTTATCATTTTGCAACGCAACTAGGGGTATCTATTTCTCACTCAGCACAGGACCATATTCCTCAGTAAAATCTGCATGTGATACGAAAATATGGAAGGAACAGCATATGCTTTCCTATGCCAAAGTTTCCTTCCTGTGGCAGGAACTGCAGAAATTGCTTATTAAATTCCTTTTTCCCCTCAAAGAGTTCTGGTTTATAATGAGAATAGAGACTAGAGAATGATTCTTACATAAAGCCAAACTGCACAATTCTGCCTAATTATTTACCCTTGAAAAGAGACCTTGTAATCTATCTTCTGATGCATTTTTTTTCCTCACTGTGAATCTTTGCACAACTGTCCTCATGACAAATATCATTTGATCTGGGGACAGCCCTGTCTGGAGTGTTTGCATCTAGAGCCTTTTCCAATAAGCTGCAGCTCCTACCTTAATGAGAATAAGAGCCTTATGACAAATACAGGGCTTTCAATAGCAAATACAGCTTCTGTACAGCACATTCAGATCTCTCCTTACTGAGGAATAAACTCACTAATTTTGCTTCCCTCTAGTTAAAAAATAGCACAAACACTGCAGTGTTTGCATAGAGGAACAAGGCTTTGTTTCATTCTTGATGCCTCTCTCAGGAAGGAGTGTTGGGAAGGCTTCTAGGGAAGTATCTACCTCAGCATCTTGGTTATCCTGGACTGAAAAGGTGAATGAGAGAGCCCAAATAGGATTTTTTATGTCTGAAACTGAACAAGAAAATGCAATTCCAAGATACTTCTAACATATTCCAAACACTTGCAGTCCCCTGGACCAGGCTGGAGCCGGACCAGAGCAAAACCCTCTGAAATGAGGAAGTTGTTGCATCCTCAGCACCAGCTGTCACTCTATGGATCTGCTCCTGTTGGGTCTGCACTGCCTGTTCACGTAGGGCATGACCCGGGAGTGTAAGGGCAGGGATGAGGCAAGTGGAGCTCTGGGGTCTCAGGTAGCTCCAAAGGGAGATTTCATGAACAGGGTGACGTGGGGATGTGTCTGCAAGGGAGATTGGCGAGGAAGAATAACAGGGAAAGGCTGTAGGGTTGGAGGTGTCTGAGAAACTCAACACTGTATCTAAAGCTGCTGCCATGCCAGACACCAAAATGAGCCTGGGAGCTGTGGGAGGACAGGAGATGTTGACATGGGACATGCAGAACTTAGGGGAATTGGCTGCTTACAGAGATGGATCTGCAGCACATTGGACATTTGGGGTGAGCGCTTTGGACAGGAAATACAGAATCCACAGAAATCATGGGAATTCTCAAATGATTTTAGCTTTTACAAATCCAAGCCTGGACAGATGAGGCTGCAAAAAAACCCAGGATGGTCCCAGTTTCTTCAGTTTATTTCCATCCTGCTTGCAGACTGAGCTCAGCAGCACTTTCCTGGACACTCACCATGAGCTGGTTTCACGTATCGAAAGCACAGCCAGAATCGTGGCTACAGGTTGTGGCAAAGCCCAGCTTTATTTAGCGAGTCCTTATCCAGCCAGAATTAGCATCATCTTTTCTAAAATAAATCTCAGGAACAAAACACAGTGTCTAAAGGCAGCGACCAATGAATCATAGTGAATTGCTGATGAAAATGCAGCTTGGGATTGTTTGGCATTGCACCCCCAGTGATGTCAGCCGAGTGCAGTGAGATGGAAATAATCGATCTTATCCTGCCTCGCTTGCTGAAGCACTGACTTGGCATCAAGTTGTACAAAAGCAAAACTTTTGCTTTTGCTTATTGATGCTTGTTTGCACTTTTCTAAAGACTCCTGGAAATGCTGAAATAGAAATTGAGATTTTTGGTAAAAATTTTCCTTTTTAGAAAAATTTATTTTGGATTGCATAAGATTTCATGAGCTGTGTTGGTCAGTATTACTTGATATGTTCTGGCAATGAGAAAAAAGTGCAGTTTTATTGTTAAATAGTATCTTACAGCTCTATCCAAGATTGACACATAAATTTGGAAGACTGATTCGTGAGGAATGATCTGCTTGGTGGGATGTAGCCACTCTGCTAAGCACTGAGGGCAGCACTCAGGGCCCGGTTCAGTTTCTAGAGGTGGATGATAAACACTGCCCTGAACTTGCACTTAAAAATGTGGAAAACCTAAAGCTTCTGCACAGACAGTGACTGATATTTCCTTCCTTCTGACTCTTAAAAGTAGAGTATCATCCTGAGGGAAGAGAGGAAATGAAGAGAAAGAAATAAAAATGACAAATTAACCAGCCAGCCTTTCCTTTCCATACAACAATAGGATAACATATTCCTCTCATCATTTTCAGATGGAGAAACTGTGAAGGCAGCTGGAGGTTTCCCAGCCCAGATATGCCAGGACTCTGCTGACCCCTGGATGCTCTCAGGTGCCTGGTCCATCTCACACTGGGATAAACATCATCCTTGGTGCTGCACCTGCCTTAGTGCATAATGCTGCAGCTCTTCACTCCTCCCTCACCAGCCTCCCTCCTTCACCTGACACTTCTTCTGGCTCATCTTTTCTTCCTTTTGCCTTGGCACCTTGTACTCTGCAGCCAACACCACACCACTCTGAAAGGGGACTGGACTTTGTTACTCAGAAGAAACTTCTCAGATGATTTTAATGTATTTTACCTAAAACTTTAAATAACAAGGCCTGAAGCGATTGCTCCACATCACACAGCCAACTCACCCCAGTGTGTTTAGCCACAGCTGGTGACACCAGACTTCCCTTGTTTATTACAGCCATATGTTTTACTCCAACTTATAATACAAATTTTTAATTTCTTTATCATAAATTCCTCCATTTTTGGCAAAGTAAAACATGAACATTGAGTCTTGCCCATTGGTTGCTTTTATGCAATCACTTTCTCTGTGCCAAGGACAATGACGTTTTTATTTTTCTTGGGACTTTCACCTCTCTTTAGGAAACAGTTTCTTTTTTGAGCACACACCAGCAGGATTACTAGCGTTTACCTTCACCTGCATTTCCACTTTCATCATGAACACATTGCAGCTTCTCCAAGACTTAGCAAATATTGCAAGTAGTCATCCAATATTTGTTTATCTCCAGAGTTCTCCACTTGTGGCCGAAACTGGATGAGTGCAAGATGCCATGTGGGATGTGGGTGTTTATTTTTATCAGAGAATTCACCCAGTTATGTTGTTTTGTCATTTACACCACCTTAACTCCAGAGCACATCAGAACCAGAGCAAAATCCAGCTCTCTAACTGAATACAGCAGTCATACAGGGCATGTCAGCCTCACTAGTTAATGACAGTGGTTAATAATCTATTAAATAATTGACCATTTCTTATTCTGTCTTTGTCCTTTATTTATTGTGTAAGAAAATATTCAGCCCTTGGAAACAGCATCTCTGCAGGGAAGAACCAGCATGGGAAGCTGTGCTTAGGGGGCCTTCTCTTACACAGAAATGCTAAAAGTCACGCATTTTTCACTGAAATGTAAGAAAAAAATTTTTACTGTGAGGGTAATCAAACACTGGGACAGGTTACCCAGAGAGCCCATGGAGTCTCCATCCTTGGAGACACCCAAACCCCCGCTGAACACAGCCCTAAGCAGTGCTTGGAGCTGACCATGCAGTGAGCAGGGGCTGGATCAGTGACCTCCAGAGGTGTCTTCCAACCTCAGCCACTTTGTGGTGCTGTGAATTCTACACAATCTGCAAATGATGGACAGAATAAGTGCTTTAATTTGTTTTCTGGGGGCTGGAAGCAACAAGCAAAGATCTCTGACCTGAATGAGGATACATCCACAGCGCAGCATCATTTAGCAGAGACCAGCCAGCATGTGTATTCCTGTGTTCTGAGTGTAATAGTGCAGAGCTTGCAATGGAGGGTTCTAGAAATGGCAAGTAGTGCTAATTTAGGTGATGAAGCTGGAAAAGACAATGCAGGAGCACATGTTACACTCCCAGAAGGGTGGGGAAGGGAAGGAGCATTATCCTGCAGCTATAAACCACAGCTGTGGATCAACACAGCACCTTGGCTAACACCTGCGTGTACAGGTTGCCTGGGACCCAGAGCTGGGCTCTTCTCTAGGTGACCTTACATGTTTGCATAATACACTTCTCCTTGTAAGAGGAACTCTGATGTCTGTCCCAGGATTTAGTAATTCAGCAATTTTGGAAAGGTCAGATCTGGAATTTAGCCTATTAATAAAAACGTAGGCAATTCATTGCAGGCTAAGTGGTAATTTCAATTTAGCATCAACCTGAAGGCACATACCTCATCCTTTTAGCTGGCTAAATTTATCATTAATAGAAGCACTGAAGTAACCGATGTCGTTGCTGGCAGTGCACGGATCTACCATCAGGATCAGATGATGAATATAATTCCTGAGCTGCACAGAGGAAGGGCAATCAGTTTAACGTGGACGTGTAAATAAATGCAAAGGGTTGGCTTTTCAGACTAGAAAGAATGGAGAGTGTTAGATTTTCATTTGGCAGCCAGTGGTTCCAACTGAATATTTTTGAGACTTCTCTTAGTAATTCTAATGGCGTGACTCAGAGGTTAATGTTACTCACATGAACAAGCCTTTTTCTTGTTTCCAGGTATTTCCATAAGGCAAATTGCTGCCTAAGTTCAGAGACAGGAGCATTGACTTACAAAAACCTGGGGAAACAGCCTATAATACCAGAGCATATGCAAGAATGGAAATGCTTTCCTTCTGCATGTGGAAAACCAAGATATAAAGGGCTAGATTTGCTCTTTTTAAGTGGAGAGCAGAGGGAGCAACAGAGAGATGTAGGTACACCCCAAAATCAGATTTTAGCTGGATTCAGGTTCCTCCTGAATCTCTTTTGTCTCTCACTGTTGCCTACGGGCGTGACACATAATATTACATCACAGGCACCTCACAGGCACCTCAGGAAGATGCTAAAATGAGGTGGGGTTGAATTCCCACATAAACAATTTGCTGCAGTTGTCACAGCTTGGGATAGCTGAGTGATTAAACAAGGTTTTCCAGAATCCTGGTTGACATGTCCACTATAAAAGAGGATTCTTGACCCTGCAATAAACAGAAAACTTCTCTGTAGCAAATACAAAGGCACCACATCTCACACCTGTCATCCATTTCAGATGACACAGCCACCATTTTCCCCTCAAATTTGTATCAAAACAGCCAACAGAAGTCTTTAACACTAAGATATAAGCATCTACTCTGGGCAAAAATAGTATTTTGCTCCTGAAATCCACTCTGTAGCATATAATCAAGAACTGAACCTTTTTATTATACTGATAGTGAGGTATTCCATGAACAAAAAAAAAATCCCTTGACTGCAATTGTTTTGGTGTCTTTTCTCATCCTAAAAGAGAAAAAAAATAGTCAAAGTATCAATCACATTTGCAAAAAGAAAGTTTCCCTAACAAATGTTTTTTGTAAGATCCGTAAAACTGCAGTTATAATGACAAGCCGTTTAAAATGCATTGTTTGGAGTTCCTCTGGATAACCCTTGGGGCATTCTGCCTAGACTGACATCCTGTCCCTGGAAAATTTTAAAGGAAATGAAGCTTCACAGTTCTCAGCAGGAGAATGTTTCAGTTGAACAAATGCAAGCAGATTCACAGTCTAGGAATTTCAGTGGAAACACTGGTGATAATTATACAGAAATTCCAGTCTCTTCAAATACATTGTGCACCAGTTTGTCAGTACAAAAAACACATTCCCCCAAATTTTTAAGATTGTGTAAAATGGTATATGTCTACATTTTAAACTTTTTTTTTCTTTCCAGTCTTAAAGCTAGTCTTAAAGTTCTCATATGGTGGAGAGTTTCTTGTATTTAGACTTAATATTCAGTCCCTCATGTTATTTGTAAATATGTAAATGAAAGATGAATTCCCGTCTAGTGCACTTAGCAGCTGAATTTATTTTTATACTTTTAATAATGAATTATGCAGAAACTTAGTTAACCACAGACCTTCATCTTCACCCAGTCTTCATCTGCTGATGAACATGAAGCCACTGCTGACGCTGCCAAATATAGCTGGAGCAAAGGGATAACACACAAAACTGAGCAGGATTCGAAGGAAAATAGGAATGGTGACAACAGAGGACTGGACCATGATGCTGGGTCATTCCTTAGGGTAAGTACAGTGACCTTGAACTGTGTTTTGGTTACCAAGAGAATATTTCTTCACCCCAAGAAGAAGAGGAGGGAGAGGAAAGGGAAAGGGAAAAGGAAAGGGAAAGGGAAAGGGAAAGGGAAAGGGAAAGGGAAAGGGAAAGGGAAAGGGGANAGGAGGGAGAGGAAAGGGAAAGGGAAAGGGAAAGGGAAAGGGAAAGGGAAAGGGAAAGGGAAGGAAAGAAATAGTGCTGTAAAGAGAAATACTGAAATTTAAGAGGATGCAGGGACTGAGATTATTTCTAGTTCTGACTCAATGACCTCATATAGTGGGAAGACACACAAATGGGAGTTGTCCTGATGTGAGATGTAGCTGGACGGAAACAGCTGTATCCCATACCAAGGTTCCTTCTGAAGTCTGTTCAACATTCATTCAGGCTAAGAGTAATTACTTTAATTGTGTTAAGAGATTTCTACCCAAATGAGTCAACATTCATGGTAACAAAAGGCTTTCTGTATCTATTTGCATCAGGGCTAAGCACCAGAATTAAGACTATGGAGAAACTGTTATTGTTTTCCACAAACACAGCATTTAGCAGAAACCAGAAAATGAGGAATTGTTGAGACACCAGCCCTATATACTTGAACGAACATGTGGGCTGAACAATATGCCAAACTAGTCCCACATCAGAATGTGCTATTGTATTTATATGCTGCAAGACAGATGATAAGTATCAGTAGGAATTGTCATTTTTCTGACACTCACTGGTGTCCTCCAACCTTTATGTTTGCACTGGGCATAGTCAATTTTCAGAACAAACCTTCCTTCATCAGAGAAGTTGTACCCACATAAGAAACCTCAGAAATAATATTTTGCTACAAGCATGATGTAATGAAGCCATCGTTTTGTTAGATTTTTTTCTCTATTTTTTTTAATGGCAACATGTGTAGATGAGCATTCAGTGCAAGACTATGAAAAAACTTAATTCCCTAAATACTTAGCAAAGTCTCCCATGAAATTTCAGCCAGGGTATTAGTCATCAGAGCCCATTGTCCATTTTCCAGGAAGACTCTGATTCAGGTAGATTTATGACCGGGTCCTGCTAATGCAACAGTAAGAACTGAATATTAATGATTGCCAGTCAGTTCGAATTAACCTTTCTTGGAGGAACTTGAGTCAGTTAGGATCTCAATTTATAATTTGACTTAATAGCAGTGGGTTTGGCTTTAAAATCATCATCTATTATGCCAGTATTAGATATTGCAGGAATGGAACTCTAAAAAATTTGATTTGATCACAATAATATTAGTACATTAAGAAACAATATGTAAGAAACTGCACTGACACCACAGATATAAGGAAGAATTTAAAGACATTTGAGCTGCCCTAGGGTGTTCCTGATGTCCCATATCTGTTCCAGAGGAGTGCTTGTCTCTCATGGGTTCCACTGGCTCTATGTGAACAGCTAAAGACTCCTACATGAAAGCAAGCGGATCAAGCCTTGTTTTTTTACCAGTCCTGTGGGCAAACACTGTAGCATTACTCCCTTGTGAAATAAATTGGACAGCAGGAGTGAATTGAAGAAGAGCTCTTATCCTGTGGTTTCCACAAGCAACCCATTGTTGTGACGCCTTTTTCGGCCTTACCTGAAAATAGAGGCCAGACAAGATTAAGAGAATAAAAGCAGATATATTTAATGAAAGGCCTTCAGGTACACTAGGGGCAGACGAAGCCTCCCCAGGGGCTACACCCAAAAAATGGACCACTGGTCACAAGTTTTCACACTTTTATAAGTTTGGTCCATTTGCATGTTGGGGGTTAATCTTCCAATTACATCTTCAGGTAACAAAGTCATTTACCCCCAGTTTGCTCCCCCCCAGCTCACTTTTATTTACATCTCTCAGGGCCTGAGACAGTAAGATGCCCTTGATTCCCAGGCCTAGGGAGGAATTGTTTTGTGTGCCCAAAATGTGAAGACAGTAGCTAGCACTTTATATGGAGTTTAGAGCTATACGCTAAAGAATTACAGGATTACAAATACATGAGAAATATACAAGCTAAAATCCTAAGGCATCAACTGTGCCTCTGCTTTTCCTTTTTCGTTGTCTGTCTCAACCATAGACAAGGTAGCACTTTGTGTCTCATCAGGAGCCTGAAACAAAGCAAACACAAAACCTGTGAAAAGTTCTGTCACAATGGAACATTCAAATGGATCTTAATCATCAATTATTTAAGGTAATCATGGCAGATTAGCAATTTTTCAGTATTTAAGCCTGCCTAAGCCACATTGCTTAGTCTCCATGTCCACTCAGGAGGGCACAAACCCTTCCCATCCCTCACTTCCACTGCATCACAACCTCCAGCAGAAAATTCATCTGACCTTGAGCCAACTCTACATGCCCACTAAGTTTCTTAGTGTACCGTGGTGACAGCACACCCATCGCAGCTCATTCCAGTGCCCAGATCAAATGCAGACAGGGGCTGAATCTGAAGAAGAGGAGTAGGACATTGTCTAACACACAAGTCTATTTGATAAAGTTTTTCTATTCCAACCTCTTGGCCTCCTTTTATCAGTCCTAATCACAGCAGCAGGGTTGTTATAAAAAGAGGACCTCTAATTTCTACACTGTCTACTCAGCTGCTTTGCTGACGGCCAGCTTTGGGAGAACACTGTTATGCCTTTTTTGTAGGCGAAGCATGTCAGGGTATCAGTCTGTCCTCAAAGGAGAACTGACCTGACCTTATGCACACACATTCCAAGTGCCTCAATCTATGTGAAATGGTCAAATTCTCTGTACAACAGGAAACTCTCTTTGCCTTTTGTCAACATCTGCCTGACATATTAGTTGGCATGGTTTGTGAAGGTGAAGGAATGTCTCTATATCCGCAGTGGTAGATGCCATAGACCAGTTTCAGTGGGAAAGGGGCTTAAAAAACACAGTTCAGTATCACAAAAGAAGTGATCCAACTTGGTATACCATCTGCTAAGTTCCTTGTTACCAAATATCAGCCGGGGAAAAAAAACTTGCAATGGGTTTATGTATAAATAGAAGATGTCAGTTTGGAAGCTTGTCAAACCAGCAGTTTTCAGGAAACTATTTGTAGAAGAAAGATGTCAGCTTCCAATTTTATTTTTGTTCTCTTGAAGATGTATCTTAGAATTGACATGATTTTTTATTCTTTGCAATTAGAGAGCAATCAGATTCCTTTTATGACAGTGTGTTTATTCCTCCTTAGTAGAAGCTTTGTAGTAATTGACCTATTTTCTATATAATCACAGCTGAAGCGAGATAACCCTATATAAAATAGTTTTGAATTGACTTATTTTCATATTCTTTACACAGATGAACAGACACAGTCCTATATAAAATTAAACCCTACTATTAGTATTCTTCCTGTTTCTAGTGTTCATTTACTCATATAAATCCCACTGGCAATAAGGCAATTACACCACAGATGGTAGAGTTCAAACAAATTAGATTCTACTCTCTCCTCACAAATAGCTTCACTGCACAAACTTCTCCAAAGCACGTATGTGCCGAGCCCTCATCTTGCCACTCAGTTGCTTGCATAACATCACCAAAATGCTCTCTTTTATCTTCACTTCCTCTTATCATCTGTGCCTCTTCACCAGCTCCTGTGCTTGCCTTAGCTGGCCCCTCACAGCCAGATACCCTTCCCTGGTTACTGCCCTCAAAACACAAGCCAAACATCAGGTGTTCAGTTACCCCAGAGTGATTTTCCCATATTTTGTATCTCTGCTTTCCAATCACTCTTTCACTCTCCCACCTCCCCACATGTGCTTATGCGTGTGCCTTCCATATTCCTTTTTTCTCAGAACACAGACCATGTTTCCTTGCGTTACAAGAAGAATTCAACTCTGGTTGCGCCAGGGGTTTTCCTGTGCTGGACTGCAAATAATGAATATCTTCATTAACAGAGCAAATCCCTTCCCCTGCAAGTTTTTCACAAACAGATAGATTTAGTCTTATGTCAGCAATCCGATCAGTTTGACTGCTGCTGTAAATGAGAAGAGTCTTGCCTTGCCATGGAGGAGGGCTGAGGCAACCTCTCTAAATACAGAACAGACACTGATAAAGCTTGAGGAGCTGGATAGCCAAAACCATCCAATCAAATTCCAGAGAAGTGCAAAGGCAGAAAGGTCCCAGCATGATGTTCCTCTGGTGGAATTGCCTGGGAACACAGTGACGCAACAAGAGGAACAGAATTGCTCTTGCTAATTCTCTATGTCTCCGGGTTGGGTAGCCTCAAGATCTGGATCACTTCCATCCAATTTCAGCCATGGCAAATGCTTAGTCCTCTGTGGGACAGGAGTGGTCCAAGGTGAGCGTGCCTTTGGACAATCTGCCTGTAGTGTTTGTGATTTAAATTCATAGGACACGTATCCTCAGAGCGAAAGGGGCACCTCGAGCTATATTTATGAAGCTCAGAGGAAGACAGAATGACACCAGACTTGTGTATTTCAGCTGAATCAGAAAAGAGGTGGACAGAGGACAGAAAAAATATTGAAGAGAACCAACTACAGCTCAGGCATCACAGAGTGAAATCACGAAATTCTGAAACCAATATTTGATTGTGATCTTAATCTAATCTTAAAAATTCGGCATATCCTTATGAGTAGTTTTAAACTTAGTGGTTAGGAATTCTTCCCTGCAAATAAAATGTTTCGCATTTAAGGACAACATCAGATATTTATCACACTAAAACCTAAGAGAATTTTTAATCGACTACACTTTGCAAACTGTTTTCTACTTTTCACGTGATTGGATTAGTGCTTCCTGCATTTTGTGAGCGAAAATTTTCTTCATAATTTAAAATTTGCATTTAATTCTTTGCTTTTTAGAAGGAGTTTCTTTTATTGACAGAAACAGCTTTCAGAGCCCACTTCCAGAACCTTCTTGCTACTAAAGTTATTATAATCATAAAAAATATAATCAGTCTTCTTTCATTCATGCAGAAATTTTGGTGTGGAAACCCAGAAAAGGTAAATATCTACCCCCAAGGTTTGGATATGGAAACTAAACTCTGCCCACAGCCTGACTGAGAGTTTTTTAACTTAAAGAAGCTGTAGTATCTACTCTCCTCCATCTGGAAGATATTTGCAGTGCTCTGCATGATGTATACAACCAGATACGGAGGCAATCCTGAAAGACTAAAGGGGACAAATAGATGGAGGATTTAGGATGCTGTTACAACATGCCCAAATAGTGAACTCGGAGAAGAACTAATAAAACTTGCCTGCTCTGGGAGCTGAAGAACTTTATTAAGGTAAAGTTTTACAAGAAAAAAAAAAAAAAGTTGTGAAGGAGATGGAAATAAGTAAAAAATGAAAAGAGGCAGAAGCAGAAAAAAACCTGAAGTGGAAAATTTATTCACAAATACAAATTTTAAAATGAAATTACCGAATAGACTAACAGCCACATTTCTACTGTGTCCTGGACGTATCTTTGCTACTGTTTTTGTCCTGTTTGAAGTGAATTTCTCTCTTTGTTTCTTTAGTTGTTTTTTTTTTTCCTTTTTTCTTTTTTTTCTTTTTTTTTTTTTTTAATTTACTTCTTGACTACTGGTTATGGTTATCAGCAATTACTTCTAGTTGCTTGTTTGCAAATTTAACTTTGGAGTAGCAAAGCCTCATAGCAGCCAGTAGCGAACATATTCCCTTGAGATGTACAGCCAAGTGTGTTAAAGATGGGAAGAGGACAGTTCCAAGTGTCTAATAATAACATCTAAGTCATATAATTTGATGTATACACCATATAAAAGATAGCATCTAAAAGATTCTGGGTAAGCTTTTATTTGACTCAACCGAGGCATTAAATTTTAAGGTGGAAGGGAAAAGCTGGAAATGATGTAAGATGGAGTCATGGTATCTTGAGGAACTCTAGGGTTACAGATTTCAGGGACCTCGTCATGGAGCAGGGAAAATTCACATGTTGTCTTTGAAACTTTCCTTGTTTTGAAAACCAATGACAGCTGGAAATACTGTAAGCAAAGCACTGAACTTTAATACATGGCAAGGCATCATTTCTGTGAAATGCTGGATCATGTGCTCCAAAGGCAAGAAGGGCAACCCAGAACGACAATGTCAGAGCAGGAAGGGCTGATGGTTGGCTGACCATTGCTTAGAGCACTCAGGGAGGCAGCAGCCAGTTGAAGCAGAAGATTTTAAACAGCCAGACCCCACTCAGAAGTGAATGGAACAGAAGCATCAAAGGCTTTTAAGGAAATATTTCAGCAGTATCCTTTCCAGTGCCAGGATTCTGGATCTGAGCAGGAGCATCACATTTGACAGGAGCTGATGCAAATTCATGTCCTCTCATTTTGTAGTAGACCTGAGGCATGAAAAATCAGGATTCCAGAAGGATAAAAACCAGAAAGAAACCACAAGCCTTCCTCAAACCACATGACTAGAAAATAAGGAATACTGTTACCAGCTGGAATGTATATGTTTAGGAAGAAAATTAGTGTGAAAGCCAGGAAAAAAACCAGTGCAAATAGGTGCCAAAAAGGCCAAAAAGGATTCTGAAAAATACCTTTGGCCATCACTGATTTTAGAGCACAATAAAGGCAACTGTTGGATTTATTGCTGCAAGTGAGTTAGATGGAAATAGAGACAAAAATAGAAGTACTGGTGTTACAATCTGTCTACTTGACATGTACATGTATAAAGGAAAGGGTAATACTCAATTTGTGTTGTTTCTCAAATGCAGAAAATTGAAAAAAGTTATACTTGGGTTAAAAGAATAACTTGAAGGGCTAAAAAATACTCAAACTTGTTAGGAAGAGAACACTAAAAAAGGTAGGTAAGCAGTCAGATATGCAACGATGCAGAGAAGTCAAATGTATTCGAAACCTGATTCTATTCTGTATTTTGAAAGAAGCAGAACACTTATCACTTTAGCATGACAAAGTATTATCCAGTCCGTAAGTTACTCAGGAGTGTATTATACCACGATTATAAGAAAGAAAATTCTCTAGCAAAGCAAAATAGCTTGCACCTGAGATAAAAGAAATAGTTGGCTCAGAGCATTGTGCAGAGCTGTTGTCTATTTTTGGTATACCTGGTACAGGTACAGACCAGAATTATGAAGAAACTAAAACATCCCAATTTCAGAAAGTCAGCAGGGATAACCCAAAAGACAAAAACCCCTTCTATAACCCCCAGTAAATTAACGGAAAACATGACCGAGCATTCATTTATCTAAGAGAGAAGTAAGGAACATGGATATAAGTACTGCCTCTCAACAGTGTCTCTTGAAAAATAAATCAGGCCACATAATCCTGATTACATCCTTCAGGACACTACAAGTTCAGCTGATAAAGGAGACAGTAGAGATATAATGTGCTTAGATTTCTACAATACATTTGACTAAGCACAGAACAATCTGCTAAAAATATTAGAACATTACATTAATAAAAAATTCCAGTTTAAACAGATTAGACAACAACCCAGTCTCAAAAACTAGCCGCTAATGTGAAATCATTAAATGGAGAGATTAGCTGTCCTTTTTATGAGATTGAGATGACACATTCATTGAGCCAGTAAAAATATTTTCTAGTAAATTCAATAAGAATACGCAAATTTGTAAATCTCCATTGCAGAGCAGGCAAAAACAGGGATCTTGTTTACTATTTTTTTCAACATTTCTTTTTTTTTTTGAACTGTCACAATGTATCTCCACGAGCAAGGGCTGCAATGCAGGTATATAGACCAGGGCCTGTAGAGCCGCGAAAGCATTTAGGTGTCCTGGATGGGTGCTCATGGAGCAAAAAGGAAAGCTGAGAAGGAAAAGTTAATTGTTCATATGTCATTGGCAAAACTGAGACCAGAACGTTATTGTATAGTTTTGATTTTCACATTTTATAAGGAACAGTAAAATGCAGATGAACAGGTTGATGGGAATTCATGTACTGTGGATACCTGCTTCCAAAAAATGTGAGAAAGCTAACTTATACAACACCACATGAAAAGCAGGAAGGAAAACAGATGTGAATATTCAGCAATGAGTATTTAGCCAGGAACCGCGCTGTTAGCTGATGGTGGAATCCCAGACTCTGTCTCTCCAGATGAAGAAGACATGTCTTCCTTCGAGGTTTTGTGCAGCAAAAAGTAAAATTAAACTAATATTTGAAGCTCAGCATAGGCAGAACAGTAGAAATCAATGGCCTACTAGAGACATTGAGCCAGGTAAAGAAGAGATTTTGTTGCACAGATGTCATGGATAGCTTGCTAATTCTTATGCTGGCAGAATTTAAAAAGATAGATATTTCTCAGGGCAGTCCTGAGCACAAATACAGGCTGGGTGGGAATGGATTGAGAGCAGCCCTGAGGAGAAGGGCTTGGGGGAGTTGGCTGATGAGAAGCTCAGCATGACCCATCAATGTGCACTTGCTGGAGGACCTCTCCTATGGAAACAGGCTGAGAGAGTTGGGGTTGTTCAGCCTTGAAGGCTGAAACCTTTAAGCCCCTTCCAGTACCTAAAGGGGCTATAGGAGAGCTGTAAAGGGACTTTTGGCAAGGGCATGGAGTGACAGGACAAGGGGGAATGGCTTCAAAGTGAAAGTGGACATGTTGGATTAGATATTAGGCAGAAATTCTTTACTGTCAGGATGGTAAGGGACCGTCACTGGTTGCCCAGAGGAGCTGAGGATGCCCTGGAAGTGTTCAAGGCCAGGCTGGATGGGGTCCTGAGCAGCCTGATTTAGGCAGAGGGGTTGGAACTAGATGATCTTTAAGGTCTCTTCCAACCCAAACTATTCTATTATTCTGTGGTCTTAAAAATGATATCTGTACACTGAGGGGGGCAGAAGAAATCTTGCCTTCAACTATTTTTATTCTGAACTGGCTAGAACAGAGCTGGTAATGCTCTGGAAGCTGAAAAACTTCATATTTCCTCAGCATTATACCTTGGCTATGTCTCACATTTTCGTACTTCCAGCAATAAAGGACAGCAAAAATGTGACTGAAGCAAATGTTGCTGAAGAGAGAGTGGAGGCTTTTTTCTGCACTCATTATAGCTGTGTTTTGGCACCAAGGAAGAAAGCTAAAAAGCTGTTGGTGCCCTCTTATCTTAACATTTCCATCCCAGCCGTAGGCAGCCTGCAATGAAATCACATTTTCTAGTGTGCCATAATGTTACAGCAAATGCTGCCATTCAGCTGGGAATTCCACTGCCCTCCAACCAACAGTCAGGAAATTCCCTACAGGATAATTGACAGTCTACTGTGAATTACACAGCTATAAATAGCACACCATGGGTGCCTGGTGAAAGGATGATAAAACACAAGTGCAAGTTCAGTATTTATGAAGTCATTTGCACCACAGAGAAGTATTTATTGCTGTACTTGCAGTTTTTATATTTTTCCTTCCCCAATACATATAGAACAGGGAACAGCCAGCTATAAAGAACTGTGAAATATGATCTTTAAGAAGTTTGCTCTCTCTTTCATTTCTGTATTCTTTCTGTTCCTGCTCGTTTGCAAAAGCTCCTGCAGCACCATTCATATCTGATCAATTTTATCCTATCTCTTCCTCCAAACTGCTTTCCCATCAATAAACCTTCCCTATTCTTCAGATCATCAGAAAATACAGAGGAGGACGAACGTGCTTTACACGCCTGTGGCTTCTGCTTTCAGTAGCCTAGAGACACAGAACTCAAAATTCCCCTTTAGTAAAGAAATGAATCCCTCATTTTCTATTCTCAACACTGAAGACACAACTTGAAGGATCATATGGTTGATTAGAGAAGAAATGCCTCACCCTGAAAGATGCAGAAAAGATTGGTGGAAATTTAAATATTAAACGCAACCTTCAGGAAGGTTAAAGACAAATAGCAGCAGACACGGCTGTTATTTCTGCATGGACAGTGTGCCCTTATCCACATATACAGTGCTTCAGCAGTGTATGAAACACAGATTACAACTCATGCAAATGAGCATTAACCCAAATACATCAATGTTTTTGTATTCCCATATACTCAGCAGAAGCATACAACAGCAGTGAAAGGAATCTGAAGATGTCCACAATTTAAACATCCCTCCAAAATGAGAGTTTCCATCCTTGCCACGTTACTGTTGGTCAAATAATTGCCTTGGAGTTCTGGTGAATCCCTCAGTAAATAATTACCATTAAAAACTGCTCATCTTTTACTGAAAGCAGAAGCAGAAATGTAAATTATTAAGAATGCTTCTTAAAACAATGCCACTTTCACCCTCTGACACAACAGAACTCAAGCAGCTATTTGGGGAAAAATAAGGAGAAATTTAGTTAGGACAGGCTGGGGCCTTCGTGTTTACTCGAGGTCAGTCATCCTAGTTTCCTGAAAGCATGATATGAAGTAGTCACAGAGAATAAAAAAGAAGTAAAAAGAGGATGCAACATTTTGTCTCCATCCTACTCCAGCTGCAGAGAACAACCACACCACATTATCTCCAATGCCATAAACACAATCTCACATTTTAATGATTATTTCAGCTCAGCATTGACCATGAGGTTATGTCTGATTAACTTTGAGAAGAATCAAATCTGTACCTGATTGAGTAGGTCACTGCATGCTGCTTGCTTTTGGGATGTGGTTTCCTACAAAACTCAGTCAGTAACTGATAAGAACAAGAAAATAATAGATAAAGGGAAGAGAGGGAAAAGGCAAATAAGAGCTAACAGGAAAAGAAGAAAGAACACAAGTGTCCCATTGCAAGCAAGGACTGTGATCTCTCTCAGGCTTGGGAGATGTGATAGAGAGTAGATGATTCTTCCTCACTCTGTCCAGTGAGAATGTCTCCCAGAATAACACAAGCCACAGGCTACCACAGACCATCCTGGTGTCTCAGGAAGTAAAGGGCCTTTCCATTTCTATTTCATTCACCTGATCTCAATGTCACATTAAGTCTTCTAGGGAAAAAAAAAGGATATTCTCATTCTTTTCTTTACTCGTTTCGGCTGATCAGCTTTTGTTCATTCACTTCTGATCATGGGCCCAGACACTATCCCAGTGTTGCTCCCAGGTGGTATCAACAGACATTTTTGCTGAGGTGCATTGTGTCCCCGTGCACATGGCTAAACAATGACAAACCCATCTGCTTAGTATTGTCTTTAATGAGCAGAAGAATAAATTACTGAGACTCAGCTGATGTAAGGGGAATTATTAGACTAATCTGACTCAACTGTTTATCTGAGTCATTCAGATAAATCTTCTAATTCATAATTTGTAAAAAGTGAAAGTTGCAATTTACCTCTTCTCCACTTATTGCTTTATCTTATCCATTTAATTGGAGGTTGATTTCATGTCAGGGCAAAGACGTTTTCATCCTCTGTGCTTACACAGAAGCTTTCACAAATGCATTTCTGATCTCATTCACAGATTTAATTAGCTCGGTGTCTGCTTATCCAGAACCTTCTATGGCCTTTGTTATTCTAAAAAGTGTGAGCATGCAAAAGGAATGAAAAAAAGAAAGATTCAGCTTACTCAGACTGTATGAATGAAATCTGTGATATGAAATTATAAAGTGATTCACATTTTCATTATTATCAGTCATAACCAGTCAGATTTCCTGACAGAAACTCATCAGTTTGCAGAGTATTTTCAACATTCATTCTGAACACTCACCCCAAGAAGTCTGGCCCAGAGAAAAGATTTTCATCACGGTGAGTATCAGTCCAATACTATCTCTGTTCCTTCAACTCTTCCTCAAAATTTTAGCCGTGCTATTTAGCTTTTTTCTCCTCTTTAGTCTCCACTGAGCATCACAGACTTTAATTTAGGCTAAGATTCCAGAGAGGAAAACAGTTCTTATTCTTTGACTTCGTCACAATCTTGAACGTACATTTAAGGATGTGATTAAGCCAAGTCCTCCTTTCCTGACCTAGTCCTCTACAGTGCTCTTAGTTTTTTACTAATAAGATGAAACTGCAGTAAATAGGAGCTGATTTTGAATGAAGGAACCTTACACAAATGAAGAATCTTTTACTTGCAGCTAGACAGGTTTTTCTATATATTAAAAAACAGTAAAACCCAGACATAGCACTACAGGCATGCAAAGGAAAAAGAGAGAGCTGTGAATAAAACAGAATTTAAAGGAAGTCACACCACATGCAAATAACCAAATCTGTAAGTGATGCTCTGAAGAGAGAAGCTCTCTAAAACAGTTTCAAAAGAAGAAAGGAGGCCAAGCTTAGACTATTTTTACATAGTGTCAATTTGCAGCTCATCAGCAGGACAGTGCAAGGGAGGATTATGCAACTCCTTCAGGATGGTTATCCTGTGAGGAATGTAATTAGAAAGGCTCTGCTCTCAAAGCATGTCAGTCTCGAGAGGCTTTCTCAAACGGAGATAGCTACTACCCATCCCAAAAATGGGTCAGGGTCATGGAAAGGGAAAGAACAACACAGTGAAGGTGTCGATGTAGCAGGCTTTTTATCCCATGAGGATGGCAAGGGTAGTCAGAGAAAAGGCAGCCCCCCCTCACAACAGAGACCAAGGAAGGGCAAAACCCTACAGTGCAAACAGTGATGACAGCAGTGGGATCAAAAGAGCAGGAACTCATAGTGACAGCTGGGAAAAGACCAAAGACATGAGAAGAGAGCAGTGTTCCCCCTTTAAAGAGGGAGGGTTTTGTGCACTGGAGGTCTGCATTTCCTATACCTGTGGATTGTGAAACAAAGCCAAGGCTGTGTTTGCATTCACACGGTAATTGTTTCAGTAGCAGTGTTCTCTGACTAGTTATGCAGCAAATAACTACACTGAAACCAGATGGCAGGCTGGGATTGCAGAACCAGAAGCAAAAATTATTTTGTGTTCACAAGCTTCCTGCAGCATTCAGGTACCAGAGCACCTGGCAAAGTGCTCAAGTTATTCTTCTCAAAAGACTCCAAGGGCTAATGCCAGAGTAGGTGCAGATCCTGTGGTGCATCTGTCCTCCCAAATGCTAGACTGAGATCACAAGGCACCCAGCTCAGCTGCAGGTGTGTGAGAATTTAATTTTTCAGCCACTGAATATAAAACAAAATTTTTTTAAAAATGGTTTTCCCACTCCTATTATTCAAATGTGGATAAATTTTCAAGCTGAAGGGTTAAGGCCATTACTGTGTTTTGTGGGCCATTGCTTTTGATCAGAGAAATAAAAGATGTAAACTAATTGAGCCATTTACTCCTGTAAAGAGACCACAGCATGGGAACAATAGCTGCCCCTATTCATTCATGAAGGTGCTCAGTATATGGACTTAATGAGCACGAACAGCAGCTCTGTCTCCACGACAGATTGTCCTGTTACTGATCCATAAATTGTGCAGGATTCCAGCAACCTGCTCCAGCAAGAGACTTCTATGAGTCCATCCTATTTTAGTGGATTGATAATAAAAGTCATTCTGCTTGGAAGAGAGAAATCAGAAGGCATCTGATCATCTGTGCACCGATTTGCATATGCTGCTGTAATGATAATTTCTCAGTCATGCTTTGGTGGCAAGGCAGCTCCTCAAAGAACTATGGCCAGTGTCACTGTACCATGTTGCTTATCTCACAGAAGAGACTCCAGGACTTGTTTTCATCAGTGAAACCAAGCAGGCTGACCAGTCTCCTTTCCTCTTCACTACCCAGTGTGCATGAACAAAATCTCTTGTCTCATACACTCTGTGTGTGGTTACTCAAGCAATTCAGAGACAGATGCTGCAGGGAAAGCAGACAGCACCACAGGCTTCCCTCTAGGAGCATCCCACCTTCTCTGCACTGGGAAAGCGTGAGCTGTTTAGCACTAGAGCAGAGTTATGGGCTAATGCTCATTTTCCCATCTAAGTACCAGCCCAGACACCTAAATTAATCACAAAGGCTCCTATTTATATTGACCTGACCCTGGCTAGGTCCATTCTCACACTACCTGGAACTGATAAACCTATGCTCATCAGGGCGTTAGGATGTTGTAGTTCAACACTGGTTCAGACAGTGCTATCCAGAGTTCTGTTCTGATCTGCTGTCAGTGGGCAGAAGAAATCACAAGTCTCCTACTGACAACTGCTACCAGCAGGTTCAGTGTGTCCTGAACAGCAGCATCACAAACAAGGCCTTTATCACACAGTGGTCCCAGACCAAAGGTAACACCCAAAACTGCCTGGGGGTCTGCCAGGCTCTGAAGTTGGTAAATTCCAGGGGGGTTTGTACAGCTAAGAAACAATCAGATATTTTTAAAAGAGAATAGGGAAGGCCCTGAGGAATTTGCTAACTTAAAATAGGAAAGAAACACCCACACCCATAGCCTGTTTTAGATCCAAAGCAATGCACTAATGAAGATGCCAAAACACAGAGTCCCCCTCAGAATTTAATTTTAGTGCCTTAGCTACTGTCTTATCTCAAAAATAAAGACTCTAAGAACAGAAAATCAAACACCACCCACTCCCTTTACTATATCTGTGTCAGAACTCCCACTAATCTTCCTTCTCCTTGGCTCCAAGCTTTTCTATTTCCTGATTAGAGGCAAAGGGTTTTCCCATTACCACCTGCATGTTATATCCTAAAGATGTGAAAAGTCTTGAAACAAGGAGCAGCACACAGCCTTAGGCCTTAAGTTAGATACAGGGCCTGAACTGAACACCTTTGGCTCATCTCTGTGCAGGGACAGGATGTGGCATCTGGTTCACCTCTTTGAAGTTGTTTTCATATACATGTGCATTGTTTTTTCAGCTATTCCTCCCAAATATGTATTGGATTCCTGGAGGGAACGACAGGATGGATGAAGGAAGGATTTGAGAGGTTCCAAAAGAAAATTGTTATCCATTTGATGCAGGTGCCCGGGTCTGACAGCACTGATGAGTAGAAGGTCTGGATTGTTCCTTGCCCCTCGGAATACATATGACATCATAAATGCCTGACTTCATCTTAGATGCCATGGGAGGTCACCTAAAAAAAACATCTACACCTGCCCCGAGACAATTTCTGCCTAACAAAACATAAATGACACACACAAAAAAAACCCCAGTGGAGGATGCCTAAGGGAACAAACCTCATGAGGCAGATGCTGGTCTCAGTGAGCTGGTGGAAATCACTCAGACATGGACAGTGCTGAGGGTTGGACCAGGACTGAACAGCTGCTCTGGAAGAGCTTTAGTAGTGAAACAAAATATGTTCCACTGCAATCAAACCCTCTCTTCTTGCATTCATCCGTGGAGTAATTTAGTCTTTCCCTGCTGCTCAGCTGAAGGGGATTCTCTCTGCCTCTTGATTTGGAGGGGTTTGAAAGTAACACTTGACTGAGTCCTCTCAAGGGGATCCTTTCAGAGAGCATGGTGTGGGCTGGGGAAAGAAGGAGGAGAAGGACAAGATAAATCTACCTATGCATGCATTTATAGGAAGATGAATATGTAAGAGACACAGGCATTATGTATTAAAAATTTTAGAAGTATTCTGGGCTTCTTTCCTCCTAGCATGAAAAAATTATATATTAATAATGAAATAGTATATACCTTAGCCATACTCCCCCATAAACACATTTACTTGGCTGTATCTTGAAATTTTAAATATTAAAGTGAAATACTTGGGACCTATTTTTTCAGCTGAAACGAAATGTCTTCATTTTACCTCTGTTTTGGTTGGGATACTGTCAGTCTCTGGTTTTGCTTCTTG
Organism: Cnemophilus loriae; assembly: GCA_013397755.1. Taxonomy (NCBI): domain Eukaryota; kingdom Metazoa; phylum Chordata; class Aves; order Passeriformes; family Corvidae; genus Cnemophilus; species Cnemophilus loriae. The sequence continues at coordinate 2,766,551 of VZTF01006149.1, forward strand.
GAATACAAATTTCTCTTCATACTAGAAAAAATGAGGCTGTAGTAACATAAGCATGGCAACATTAGGCAAGACCAAACTGCCTCGGGAACTATCCAGTGTTTCTCATAATGCTCAATAACAGATGCTTACTGAGCACGTGAAATAGAATATGCAGAGTAGTTGATCCTGCTACAAACTCTGACTAATTTAGCAACTTTCTGAGTAAGACCACTCCTGTTATCACATTTAATAGTTTTTAGTGGCCCTTTCTCCTTGATAGATTTTTCTTCTCACTCAATCATTTTTAACCCATAGAAGGCAATTTTTTGGCATCCCAAATATTCTCCAGCAGTAAGGCCCATGTTTTTTTAGGCATTAGGTGAAAAAGCAGTCTTGCTTTATTAGATTTTCCTTAACTGTTCTGAAATAAAAATAATTTGTTTTTTCTTTCTCAATTCAACTTTTTTGCAGCACTCCTTATTGCAGATTCCTCCATCATATTTTTCCTTTCAGACATTTCTTCTTCATACATTTTCACTCTTTTTCATTCTCCTTGCATAACATTTTTGTTTGTTTGTTTGTTTCTAGGCATCTTCATGCCCCATCTTTCTACTATTTCCAGGTCTAAACAGCTCCTTTTCAGGATGGGCTCATTGGCATTCTGGATGTTGGCAAGGCATAGATTTATACAGTGGCATAATGATCTGTTCTGATTCTTTCTTCATTACTTTTCTAATGCATCCTAACATTTTATTTGCTTTTTTGACTGCTGCCAAGAATTAGGATGAGGTTTCCAGAGAACTGTAAACATCCAACTGCAAAGTTGTGGCAAACTATTTTTGCACATACTGTCCCTGATCTAGTTTTGTTGAATTTTGGCTGGGCTGATATTAGTAGGACAATTTCAGAGATATACTGGTGTAACAGACAGGCCTCTGAAGAAATGCTACAAGTGCTCTTGGGATGAAGAGTGCCATGTGGATGGGCTGCATTTAAACTAGCTGAAGGCAATTTAAAGAAAAGGAAATCTTGCTCTGACTCTGGAAGCTGGTCCTGAAAACACCCACGCATGGAAGAAGACAGCTCTTGCTACTGCAGACTCCAATCCTTCCTTGCCCAAACATCTCATCTAAGAATGAAGGAGTTTTACTACAAAAGCGAGAAGAGATGAAAGGGGATCCACGCCTGCCATGCTCAGCACAGATGAAAAGAAAGTCCTTGCTGCAATAAACTTCTGATCTAAGTTAAACAGAAAGAAACAGGAAGATGAGGACAGGAACAACAGCAGCACAAATGAATCAATGCCATGATGTGTGCCGTTCTGGGCACCACAATACAAAACAGATATTGAGCTATTAGAGAGGGTCCAAAGGAGGGCAATGAAGATGGTGAAGGGCCTTGAGGGGAAGTTGTATGAGGAGCAGTTGAGGTCACTTGGTCTGTTCAGCCTGGAAAAGAGGAGCCTGAGGGGAGACCTCATTGCACTTACAGCTTCCTGGTGAGGAGAAGCAGATGGGCAGGCACTCTTCTCTCTGGTGACCAGTGATGAGACTCAAAAGAATGGACTGATGTTGTGTCAGGAGTGGTTAAGGTTAGATATCAGGAAAAGGCTCTTCCCCCAGAGGGTGGCTAGGCACTGGAACAGGCTCCCCAGGGAAGTGGTCACAGCACCAGCCTGACAGAGTTAAGGAGCATTTGGAGAATACTCAGGCACAAGGTGTGACTTTTGGGGATGGTTCTGTGCAGGGCCAGGAGCGGGACTCAATGATCCCTGTGGGTCCTTTCCAACTCAGCTTATTCTGTGATTCTGTGTTCTGTCAGGAGAAATGGCTGGAGTTCTGCAGGGAGCACAAAACCTGAGCAGAAAGATGGCAGTGGAGAGAAGATGGAATACAGGAATACAAAGAAACTCTGGGAGACTGGGGTCAAGATAGACTGAAGTGAAAGCCAGTGTGAGAAAGGGTTCTGGATTTCACAGCTGAAGAGGAAGGGAGTGTTGGGAGCAGAATATCACAATAATACTGCCATGGAGCCAAGAAAGGGTTGCTGTAATCATTAACTCTTAAAGCAGTGGGGCCACTGAAGCTTAGAGGGGCAAGGAATGTGTGTTCGTGAGACCGTGTTTAACCTCAAAAGGTGGGTAAGTGACATCTCATCTGATACCACAGCCTTGATAAACAGAGAAGAGAAGCTGCAGTGCTGGAGGATTTTATTGTTATTCCCCTTTGTTTCCTCATCCCTGGCAGAGATGCAAGGCATGTTCACTGTTCCTGATCCTGCCTTCCCAGAGAGTGGGAGGAAAAGGATTACTCTGCGGCACAAAGCGACAACAGTTGTCCCTGCGGCAGGAGGAAACCGTGGTTCACACCTTCCCACTAAATTTCAAATTTTCTTCTAGTCCAGTTCTGCCTATTTTCCCCCACAACAGGGTTAAATAAGGCATTTAAATGAAAGCAGCTCATCAGATGAGCAGATTTTGAGGATGGAAGGCTGTCCACACTCAATTTTCTGAATGTCTTCATGTTACAGTGCTGCCTGGTATAAATCCAGAATCTCCAGGAAAAAAACATCTTGTCCATTGGCAGTGCAGACTTCCTCAAGGTCTCAGAAGGAAGGGGGCTGCCATTGTGCTGTGGGTAGCACGGTACTGCTCTTCACTGCTCTGGGATGGTTTTAGCAACTCATGAATGCTGAGAGACTTTTTCAGAATTTGAGCCCACTACATGTGGTACTACAGAAAAGACATCTCCCACCTACTTTCCAGCACAGTTCAGCAGCTTCCTTGATTACCCATCAGATCAGTCATTTAGCAAATTTCATGTCATGCTGACCAGCTGCATCTGGTATCACAGCTCATTTTGTAAAAAAGAAACCGTACAGTTGCAGCTCAGTCAAAGAGAGGACATCTGGCTCATCAAGCCAAGCAAGCCAGACACTATCAAGATGGTGCATTCTCCATCTTCATCATCACTGCAGCTTCTTCCTCTTGCTGTTACCTAAAACATCTGAAACATCCCTGTTATTTGGAAAGAGTGAATCAATGATTCACGAATTGGGAGTAACAGTTCAATTTGTTTTCATCTCCCTCCTTTCAGAAGCTTCCCCTTGAGATAAAATAGAAAGGCACGTGATCCTGGGGAAACAGTAAGTCAGTCTGAGCTTCCCTCCCCCTGTTCTGTCCCCCATGCTTAGGAGTCAATACTTCAGCTGGTACCCATACATTGATTCCTTGGTGAAGTACAGAGCACAGGCCCACCTCAAGGCCACCTTGAATTCAGTTCACACCTCTTTATTTCCTCTTCTACCTTCATTAACTGATTTTTTTCATCTTCTAAACCTAGTCCCTTGTGAAAAGAGCTTTTTCTTTCTCTTCCTCACCCAAGACTCCACAGCCTCCCCAGCTTTGTTTGCATCTTTTGTCTATTTTATTACAGGTAGTGCTAAAGGACAGGGGGAGAACATGTTGCAATGATCACACAAATTCACTGTGGCCTTTCTATTATTCCATTAGCATAGGGTTTTTTGGGAACCATCTTGAGTTCTGCAAGCTATTTGTTACCATAAGGCTTAGCTCTTCTCCAGACCTTTTTCTCCAAGGATCTGAAATTGCTTTACAAATGTCAATTAATTAAGCAGCCTTCATGCAGAAAGTTTCATAATACTCATTTTAAAATGAGAAAACTAGAGCAGTGAAAGTGTGCTTGCTCATTACCAGCTAATGCAGAAATTAGAAATAGAGCTTTGGAGTCTCCCAAACCTTGTGTTTTAATAGATTGCACCTATCCATTATTATTTAGAATGGGATTTTTTACCCCATATTTCTAAAATGGGGTATCTCCCCTTCCTTTTTCAGTACAACAGAAACATCTCCCTTTTCCTCATAACAAACATCATGCAAGTGCAGTTCTGCTCATGAACAGAAGGGAGCCTCTCTCATACCTAAGAGGAATCCATCTTCAACCTTTCTCCCCCCTCTTTTCCAAGGCCTTTCTGGTTACTGGACAAGCCAAAATCAGAACAATGCATTATTACAAATCACAGCAGGGAAATTAGTGCATTGAGATCCTGAGTTTATGAACAAATACTGCTTGCTGCCAGTGGAGCACAGGTGGAACATGCAGCTTGCAGATACAGACTCTAACACCACATTCAGGCACCTAAAGCCTTTTATGTGTCTGGAATCAAATCCCACAGGGAGATGCGCTACCAATCGACCCTCTAAAGTGTACTTGAGAGGGAATAAGGGATATGGGGGAGGAGAGCAGAAACCCAAGCTGAGCTACACAGCCTACAGCACCTCATGGTCCGGTCCAGTTTCTTCACTTCATGCACTGCAGTGCACAGTTTTTAGGGAAGTCACCACTGAAAAATACAGCTGTTCTAAATTTATGCCGCTCACACTCAGTTTTTTCCTCATATACAGCGTCTCTAAAAGCACTGCCACAGAAACGAGACCACTGGGACTGAGGCTGATGGCAGAACACAGAACCTGTGCTCCAAACCACTGCCAGGGGGACAGTTTTCCAGCAGGTTTCAGATGTTTTTGCTTAGAGCAATCTCACTCTTTTGCTTCCAGGCAAGGATTGGTGTGCATTACATCCAATGCCTTGCTGAGGGTGGCCCCTCATCAATGACTGACTTAACAAAATAAACACAAAGAAACACAGTTTCACACTTCAGATCCATTGCCCCTTGCCCCATCACTTCATGCCTTTATAAAAAGTCTCTCTTCATCTCTCCTGTAGTCTCCCATCAGGCACGGGAAGGTGCTCCCAGGTCTCCCTGGAGCCTTCTTTTCTCCAGGCTGAACAATTCCAATTCTTTCAGCCTTTCCTCATAGGAAAGGTGCTCCATCATCCTTTTCTACATGCTGATACCGCACAGTGCTGGCTCCAAAGGCATTCATTTTATTCTATTAGATGTGGACACTTCTGCCCACAGCAGTCATCCCAGGATTCCTTCCTATTCAAATGAGAGAAATAACCATATTTAGGAGGGAATTTATCTCATCAGCTTTTGCTGATGTCTAAAATAGCTCAAATGAAATGCAGACTAAAAGAACCCATCTTTCTCCATTGATTAAAGAGGAAGCCTGAGGGGTTAGATCAGATATAAATGTCATCATTATAGGCAGCAAGATAGGTGAGATGAATCCCAAATTACTTACCAGTTAGATATGATGGGCAAAGGTAGAAGACAAGAGAAAATGAAGACATTCATGAAAAGACATACAGATAAATATTGCCTGACCAGAAGCAGACGTCAAACCCATCCCATTTCAGTCTACCTCCTTGGCTCTTTCCCTGCAACTTCCAATTAATTCTTGTACAGCATTATAAAATTCAGCACATAATTTTGTACACAGAGATAAAATTTATATATACTTAATTTATACTTTAAATTAAGCCTGTTTTTTGACCCACTGAGTTTCTGTTCCTGGAGGTCAGCAAAACTGGTGTTTTGAAATCTGGTAATGGGGGAGGCATATAGGCAAATAAGCATATCCTGACTTTAGTTTGGTGAACAAATGTTATGTCACCTCTCAGTTTTCACAACCTTGCTACCCTTGGGGCCACTAATGTAATTGCTCCTTTTAGGAGCAATTCAAAATTTTAATTCAAGAATTAAAATTTTACTAGCAACCTGTGTGATTGGTTGGATTAGCTGAGTAATTGTAGCAGTCTGAGATGACACAGGGTTCACTGACTCACTCCCATCCAAGGATATGAAGAGTGATTTTGCCACTAAATAAATAATGACCTTGGCTTTACCTCAGGTGATATTACCACTTAGGTCAGTGAATATTGATAGTCATTAAGATAGACTATTATATAATAGTCTATATTATATATATTAATAGTCTATATAATTATATATTAATACAATGTCTTGGCATATTTAAAAAAAAATACTCCATAAAAATTTAGGTTTTAGTTGAGATTTTGCAATGAGGAGCAGGGAAGTTTGTCCAAAATACTGCCTTATGCAAGTGAGGTTGGCAGAATGGAACTAGAAAATCATTGTTTCCAAACCCACTTAAGGTGTACTTGTAAAATAAACAATGTTGGGGGACATCCTGCAGTCCTTATGCCAAATGATATGTCCTGGCCTAATCCTTAGAGCTAAACTTTCTTGGCATCCAACACATCAGCCAGCTGGCCATTCTGAAATGGGACCTGGCCTGTTCCAAGTCTCAGGAATTGTCTGGGAATTGCCTAAAATAATTCTGGTTTGTTCAGTGAAGACACTGGCAGGGGCTGCTCTGACCACTTCTTGTCCCAGTCGAGCTGTGGAGTCTGTGCCCTTGCCCTGACACTGCTCAAAATACCAGAACAGGTAAAATCCACTTAACTCTTATGCCTCTACGCACCTCAATTAGATACTTAGATTGCTCTAATTAGGTTTTTTTTTTCCCCCAGATCTTTCCCGAGAATGAGAAAAGGATGATAACCCACACTGGATGTCACATCAGCCGTGAGATAAATGGGCTGCCTTGCACCTGTGGCTGGTGTGGGTGTTGGTCTGCTCAGAGCTTATTGCAAACCTTTCTGCCAGTGGTGAAACAGCACCTAGAGATTCTGCATCCAGAGAGGAAGTACAGGCTATGTGACTCATGATGAAGTAATTATGTTCTTTTTTCCCCCAAAAGGATCAAATTGCTGATTTTGGGCTTTTTTTTAAATCTATGTTGTCTTTCAAATGACTTTAATATTGCTTAGCGTATGAAGATAGCAATTGATTCAGCTATGAGACTCAAGTCCCGAAGAAGTTCACTGTTTTTTACATTTAAATCCAGTTTTTGTCTCCTGTTTGTACTTAATAATTTGATTTTACCTACTGAAGTAATTCTCCATTTGAGTTTTCTTTTTCTACTTTTTTTCCAAAGTGAATATTAGCATTACCTGTTGCAATAACTGCCCTTGCAGCTGCTTGTCACAGCTGACTGGGCACCTGTCAGGTCAGTCACAAATTCACAACATATTCTCCCCATCCCACTCCATTACATACATGTGCAAAGATGATTTTGCAGAGGGAATTCAAAATGAGACCACTATCTCACACTGCAGGAGGACAGGTGAGCTTTCCAAGATGCTACAGTCCCAAAGGTGGTTTAATCACAACTTTGCTCTGTACCATGAAATACAATTATTTTATAGCTAACCAATTTCAGAAAGGCTTGTTATTCTGAAGCAGTGACTGTGCTGGGCTTGCTTCTGAGGCAGGAGGATTTTAAATTGATGTGCCTGCAGGCACTACTGCAGGTAGATGATTTGTGTGGAATGGCTTTTGCATTCCTCCTTTTGTAAATGCTGAACGCTCTGATTAGGTTTCAGCTGTTCCCAAAACAGGCAAATGCCTTCCCTGTTGTCCTGCCCACCAGGAGCCAATCTCAGCAAGCTGGCCAGCAGAACTGCCCAGCTGGGCTCAGCCCTTGTGGTGTACCCCTGCAAAGTTCTCTGAAGGAGATCTCCACATCCCTCCTCTGCTCTCACTGCCCTGAGCCCCGGCACCCAAACCCCCAGAGAGGAGGGGATGCACTCAGGGCTCTGACATCAGACAAGTGCCAGCAGATGATGAAATAGGACAGGAATAATGGGGTTTGGACTGAGAGAGGTGTGGAGAGTGCAAAGCTGCTTCCTCTGGTGACCACCTCCCTTCATGACCCACGTCTTTGCAGGAGAGCAGGACTGCATGGTTACTGAGTGAGCAGCTTATTGAAGGAGCAGGGGTGAGCAAGTCATTGCCATTAAAACACTTAATGAACTGGGTCCTTTTCTTCTTCATAAGTTATGCAGACTGATTTTCATGTTTTGTTACTCGGAGAGTGCCTGTGACAGCATTTTTCACCCCCAGGGATCACTTGAAAATTGGCTGATGCAACTACTCTTTCAAACCCTCTGTCTAAATAATATGCTGTTGGTTCCTTATCCCAACACAGAATAGCTTTGCTGCTGAGTGGAAGAATTCACAATCTTCACAGGAATTTTCTAGGTGGCTGCACAAAGATTCCTGATAATGGTACTCATGAAAGAGCAGTTCTTTGAAGTATATGCTGCCTTCCCTTTCACAAAAGTGTTAGACTGGAAACAACCTTATACAAAAGGTCTTTGCCAAATTCAGACATGGTCTGTGTGTTCCTTGCAGTATCTTCTCCTTCCTGTAGCATTTGGAATCCTTCACTTTTTATACTAAAGGAGGAGGAAGCTGCTTGGGCTGTGAGGAAAAACCTGCACAATGCTGTACATATCCACACATTATCCAGTTTTTCTGGAAAATAACTTAAAGGAAATTACCTCCTTCTATGAAATGTGAATTGTTTCTCTGCCTCAAGAGTGTCAATGCCTGAAAAATTTGAGGAGAGAGTTTAGTGGCATGCAGAGTGCTAAGAAGAATTTAAACACTATGAGGCAACGCATTTTTGGTGCTCTTTCTATCTGTTGGTGTTCTTTTGCTCTTTGCGCTTGTTTTTCTCTAGGATTTCCAAATCATGTTGCCATTTCTGTATTTTTGTGTCTATATAAATACATAAATCTGAGTATCTGTCAGACTCTCTGGAGCTTGTATTATAAACAAATTATAAACAAAGAGCTTAATATCTCCATAACTAACACTTTCCACCTGACTGTTCTCTGATAGGGAGCAAAACAAAGCTGTGCCATACATTTTTAAAAATACCTTTGGGATTTCTCATATCCTAGGTCGTGACAGTCCCTTTCAGGAGGATTTATCTGTAAATATTCACATTGCTTCATTGGTCTCCTTAGTTTTTTTCACCATAAGACCCATAAAACTTCCCACATCCAACCACCCATGTCTTTGTTTATTTTATTTCTGCCTGCAGACCAATAGTCTTACTTCTACCTTCTCCAAATGTCTGTGCCTTAACTATTTGCCACCTCCTTCTTAATCTGCAAGTTGTCTGGGTAAGAAAAGGGGGTTTCTGTGCGTTTGCTTCCAGCACGTTATAACACAGCACAGTGAAAGGCAGCAAATGGGATGCCTTTGTGATACAGAAGCGTGAAAAGTAGCCAGTGTTTGGCTGAATTCCATTTTCTACCTCTGCAAAAGCAGATGGACTCAGGAGCATAACTAGAAGGTTCTTAGTGTTGTTTTCCAGTTCTGCTCTACCAAACAGAGCTTGGTCCTGATTGATCTGAGAGATTTTATCTTGAGGCTTCAGGGTGAAGTTGGTTCCTCTTTCCAGGCAGCTCCTAACAGTCCTTTCTCTTTGCATCTTCAGCTCCAGATCAGTCCCTGGGAGCACTGACGAGCCACTGACTTCCTGAATTGTACAGACTTCTGAATTACATGGACTCATGAAACACCAAGAGTTTGGTTTCTTTTATCACTTCTAGGACTCTATAGAGTAAAATCATTTAGGTTGGAAAATGCCTCTGTAATATCATTTCTAATCGTTAACCCAGTACTGCTAAGGCCAACACTAAACCATGCCACATCTACACATCTTTTAAATCCCTCCAGGGATGGTGACTCCATCACTTCCCTGGGAAGACTGTTCCAATGTTTTGGTGAACGCATTTTTCCTGATACCAAATCTAAACCTTTCCTTGTGCAAGTTAAATCACCCACCTGCCCTTCAGACTTGGAGGGCATCATTGCCCTGTCCCAACCATTTCTGCACCTGTGCTCAAGGGGCACTCAGTTAAGATCCAAGTTCTGCCACTCAGCAAGTTCCAAAGCAAACCCATGCAAACATTTTTGGTTATTGACGTCCCTGTTTTACAGTCTATCACACTGTGTCAGTGGCAACTGGAGCAAGTTTTCCTTCAGTTGCCAGCACTGGCGACTAAGGTCCCATTCTCTGCTGTAGCTGGAGGCACATTTTATGAAGCAGAGATAAAATCTTGTGGTTTGATTGTTAGTTTGCATTTTTAGAGGGAGGAAGTAAAGGCAGCCATGCTGTCAGTGTTTGTGGGGCTGCTTCTCCCATCCTTTTTACCTTAATTGATCCTCAGGACCAGTTTCAGACAAATTTGACAGAGGAGCAAAAGCTTCAGGTACATCAATCTTCTGGAATTTTCATGAAAAAAGCACTAATAGAATGACTCCATCAGTGACACTTCCTAGGGAAGATTACTGTACAAGATAAATTTTTCATACAATTTAGATGCAAAGACCTTGGACAGTGGAAAAGACTCAGGACATGCTTGAATCATTAAATAGCAGAGAGCTGCACAATGCACAAAATTTTAGGAAATTAGGCTTCGTAAATTTTGCTAGTCACAGAAAGCTGGTAAAATTTCAGATTCCGTATGTGCTATCCATAGGTATAGGAAATAACCAGAACACACTAAAATGACAAGAAAGTTTTATTTTAAAGTAGCTGCGCTATGAATTCCCAGCTGGAAGGATTGTTTATGTATCTATCAAATGTTCTTGTTGCTTGAGACAAATGTGAACATGTTTCCTGGAGAACTGGTTTCTAAAAAAGCAATGGAATACAAACCGTTTATCACAGAACCAACTGGGTTGGAAAAGACCTTTGAGATGATGAAGGCCACAAACACCTCATATGAACAAGCAGTGAATCCCCAAATGAGAAATACCTCATTCATGACATCAGGGTACTCATGGAAATGACAAGGGTCCATCCAAGCTGTGGCTGTGCACCATCATGGAATTGGTCAAGGCAACTGATCCAGCGAAGAACATCATGTTACCTCCAGGTATTTTCTATATGTATAATTTCTTGGTCTTGTTTATGAAAGACTTAAAAACAATCTTCAAAACGATGCCTGGAAACACAATCATAACTCTATTGGAGGTCAAAAATTATTGTATCAATAGAGACACAGTGATCTGACACATAGTAATTTCCCCCAAATCTCATTCCAGCTAGTCACTAGCTTTTGTGCTATAATTACCTGCCTTTTTATCTCTACTAACCACAGGGGCTACAAATGTTATTACTTCTGTTCTGATTAAGTACCCTGCTCTGCTCAGATACCAACTGCCTTTTTTCTTTGAAAATGTCTAATCAGCTAACATAATTAAGTTATATCCAGAGTAGTTTCCAAACTCTGCTTAGCTTGAGGCTCTCTGGTTCTGCTTTAGAACCAAAGTCCCAGTGAAAGGAAAAGCTTGTCTATTTTTCCAGCTGTCAATAAGAATGTCTAAGAAATGGTATTTCATCTCTTTGCAAATTTTGACTCACTTTTTAACCGTACAATATCACTGTACAAAAATCCTCGAGTCTTTTCAACCAGACATTGCTGATTCTCAGCTCTATGCTCTTTGTAGGAACTAAAAATATATATTAACCTTCCTCCTCAAAACAATACAATCGCAAAAATAGAGAAACCATACAGCATGTTAGGAGTGATACAGAAAGATATTTGTAGATAAAGATATGCATTTTGCCTGGAATCTTCTACCTTTTTTGCACTCACACATAGTGGAGGCCATACAGGTTTCAGTGTGATAATTCCCAAATGTGTGGGAACAAAAGCCATGGGACAAATGTAATAAGATACCTGAGGATCTCAATTTTTAGAGGCATAAGACATCGCTTAAAATGACTTCTTTTCCGGACCATCGAGTAAAAGCTCTGACAGTGAGTTATCTGCAAACTTTAGTTAAATTTTAGTCATGGAGATGTCTGAAGTAATTGAATAATCCTGAGATGTCTGCAGTGATGGACTCAAGGGGCAAGAATGAGTCAGCATCAGAGTAGGGACAAACCAGGACAATTGCCTGAGCAGCTAATAGGACCCAGATTAATGCCATGAAACACTGTTTTCCTTCTCTCCTTAATTTGAAAGCCAGTCTGACAGGAGAGCTTCCTCCATTTGCTCTGCTGCTTCATCACTGTGTGAGGAAGGAATAAAGATATTAATGTCAAAAGCTCTAAGTTCTGCACAGAAATGGCAGTACCTCTACCATCTCTATCCCATTCCTCAGGCATTTCTTTTTCCTTAAGAGTCGTTTTTAGTGTCTAAATTCATGTTGGACCTGCAATCTGAATCCATATATCTTGCAATCGCTGCCAAAGACTGCCATAGGAAGATTTGTTCGTGGTAAGGAAAATCATAATTTGCTTTACTGCCAGAGAAAATTTATAAAGGAGGTTTCTTGTTTTCTGAACCCAAATCATTAAATAATGATATTTTTTCTTTTATTTTAGCAAATCTTGTCCATATATCTGAAGATATCTACACAATAAGGATTATCACTGCATCTGCACAAAATGATACCTACAGGACAGTGAAAAAAGTATTTATAGAATCATTGTTTGAGTTAAAAATGCTGAAAGATTTTTCTTCCAAAAGAATGAATATTCCTTGTAAAGAAGGAGGAATGAGAGACTGGGTTTGTGACATTAATTCATAATAATGCCAAATCCGTATCCGTAAAAAAAATAATAAAATCCATATTCAGCAGAGCGTTTGCTTTAAATGACAGCTTGAAAGGGTTTCCCTCTGGAACATGTAAACAGGAAGATACGTGGCCTGTCTTCTTCCTGTCCCAAAAATTGTGAGCAGATCAAGGAAAAACCATGGGAATGAAACAAACCTTTCCCCAATTGTTTCAAGCCTATTTTCTCCATATAATGCCTGTCGAGTTCTTAGTAAAGCTAAAGGGATTTATTTGCATTTGAATCTGAGCAAGTACGGAACACCTCATTTCATCTTAATTGTATGGATTGAATTCTGCAGCTAAAACGGAAGTCACAGTTGTTAAGTAAACTGAAATGCTCCTGTAATTGATTGCAATGAACCTGCATGGTTTGTGCTTTATTCAAAAAGAACTGGTAGCAGGTCTTGTCTTCTAGTGGAAGGTTCCCTGCCCATGGCAGTGGTTGGAACCAGATGGTCTTTGAGGTCCTTTACAACCCAAACCATTCTGTGAATCTAAGAGAAAAAAAAATCCAAATATTATTAATATAACCAAACAAAAGCTAAATGCCACCAAGATTAAAATATTATGAATTTTCAAACATTCTTATAACAACCATGGTCTGGAGCCCCCTTGGGCATGCTTGCTGTAAAACAAATATCCACATACATATGCACGATATTTATTTTTATAGAAGGTGTCTGTTTGCAGCTTTATAACATACAGCAAACCTTCCCTTTCCAAAGGAAAATTCAAAATGAACAAGAGACTGGTAGGTGAGTCCAATCCCTACGCACACTCCCTGTCCATCTCTCTTGCTGTTGTACAACAGGATTTGCAGCTCCCAGCAGCTATGGATCGCACTGGGAATGTGCAGACCCCAATCTGCAAGTCCCATTCAGTGTTTCAAATATAGCAGCTTATAACTGTGATCATCTGCATTTTATATTGGGAACACACTCACCAAGGACATGACCTGGATTTTGTTAGGAGTGAAAGGGGGACATCAAAACTTCTTCCTCTGCTGATGCTCCTTCTGCCTCTTCACTGAAGTCACGAGAAGTTGGACAGGATCGTGGAACTGAGCTACCTAAATGGCACGTTGCTAAAAATATATTTATTCAGAATGGCTAATTAAGGCGAATGACTACCAGTCTTCATTAGCACTGAAGTGGTGTTAATTTGATTAGACTTCTGGCCTAGATAGACTTGCAAGGCTCTATGTTCCTAATGCAATTTCGCTAACGAGAAAGCATTTCAGATGAAATGTTACCCATCAGTGTCTTTCTTTGTATAAATATTAAATAGACATTTGCCTTTTAATGCCGATGTAATTTTTAGGGAGCAGGGAAACAGTGAATATGTGACATCTGTATTGCCTTGGGATATGGGGAGAATGTGAGAAAATAAACTTGTAATTCTTGCTCCAGTTTCATTATTTAAATACTTTGCAACGTTTTCACAGTAGAAAGTCACTTGAAAAGTGCTCATGAAACCTGCCTTTTCTTTAAACACACCATTATATACTTCTTGCTCTTAACTCGAAACTTTCTTCAATCAATATTTTAATGCTTAAACATAGTTAACATGGCAACATAAGTTTTAGATTAGGAAAAATGCCTTCTGCAGTGTTCCTTCTACCATAAGCCAGGGGGGAATAGGAGGAACATACTGTTTACTTATTAATTAGAGCTCACAATGATCTGTGCTGGAGTAATGCTCAAGAAAAAAATACCCGTTTAGTTGGACTATGGTTCCTTTAGCACAAGAAGTCTTGCTGAACGACTCCTGAACTATAAGGTTTAGCCATCATCAGAAATCTAGACACGCCTAGTCCCTCTCTTCCATCTTATCTCCTCCACACGACACAGACCTCACTCATCCTCCTACTTCCCTTCTCCAAAATGTTTGCTCCGCACAGTTTTTCTCCACTCTCTTCCCTTGTAGTCATCATTTAATTCTGTGTCACTTCATCTATAGAAGAAATTAAGAAACAACATCATTTGATATCACTGGTGTGGAAAAATTAAATTTCCCCTGTCATCACAAGACATTTTGTGCTGGATCTGTCATTTGCTGAAGTATACTTAGACTTCTGGAAATCTCTTGTAAAGATACACAGAGGGGAACCAGCCTCCATGAAGAGGAAAAACAAGTTCTACCAAGGGCAAGTGTGGCTGGCAATTCCAGACTTCTTAGACACCTTTCAAAAAAATCTCTGGGAGAAAAATGTTGCATTCATTTGAATTTAACATCTTTTGTGTGTGTTTATAAACATACTTTTGAACAATAAAACTGTGTGGGAATGACAATTCGGTGGTTTTGAGTCGAAGATGATGGAGGGCTCTGCAGAAGTAAAGGATCAGAATCTGGTCCATGGGGAACAAATTTATCCTATGTTTTATTCCAGTTTATATTCTGGTCTTGAGTATGGAATGAAAATTCTGCAAACCAAAACAAACAAAAAAAACAGCTGCCCCCCCCAATACAAACAAGACCCACCCTCGTCTTCTTTCTAATCTTACTCAAAAATTTCCACTGTTTAACTAACTAAATACTTTTAAACACTTTTTTTCAGGTTTGAGTCAACTACATAACATAGGTTGTTTTACTTCCTTATAAGTAAAAATTGTTGTCCAGTAATTAAGAACCTTAACAGGATGAATTCATAACAATCAGAGTGTTTAAAACACTGTTGGGGCAACATTTTACTAAAGTTAGTGCCCAGTACAGATAGAAAATAATGGAGTTTATATACACACATATATATGTATATACACACAATTGGGGTTTTAGTACTGCCACCTCCATAATCCAGGTTGGGATTGTTTTTAAATTGATATATGCTATTTAACCCTAAAATGCAGATAACTCCATGGCAAATGGCCTGTGAGTCAAGGTAAGACGAAAGCACTGGGAGGAAGAGGAGGGTTCTGGAGTTTTGGTACATGACTGTAACTGTGATTCATTCTGGCTGTCAACAGTATCTTGTTAAAGAAATAACTTTATTCCCCCTCTTTCAAAAAAGCATTGCAGAAAACAGCTCAAGAGAATGGATTAATGGTTGCACCCTTGTGTTCAGTAATATTAAATGCAGGGAATATTTTTTCATCATTGAAGCTTTATATGTCGTTAAAATCTCTAAATAGATTTATATAAAAGCTTCACCAGGATTTATAAGGCCAAATTTTGAAAAAATGATGATCAATAGCATCATAAAAGATGACAGTTCTCCCAAAATTAAAAATCTGGCATCACAATAAATAAGGAAGTGCATTATAAACTAATAACAATTTCACATGCACCAATGCTCCCAACCACTTTACTACCCCTTTAGAGGGCAGAAAAGTAAGGGCTTCCATTTCATTTGATCAAAGTAACTTGAATGTTTAACTCCAGTCCCCAAGTTTCTGCAGCCTCTGAAGACTGATGTCCTTTTCTAAAAAATGAGATTTTGTGTAAATATTATAAGACTGATCTAATAAAGACATTATAGAATCTAATGGAGTTTTATTAAACAGAGATGGCCTGGTTTAAATGGCCAAACACTTAGTGAAATTGCTTAGTGAAATACCATATCCTAAATGTTTTCCAGTGGTTTTTTCATATTTATTAAAAGCTTTTCCATGAGATGGACCTTTTCTCCTTGCCTATGGACAAAAAAAAGTATCATCTTCCACACACGCTGTTAATTATCAATTCTATTGTAACAAATTAATCTAAATTAAAATCTTTTGAAGAACAGAACTCAGCTAACTTTATAAACATTAATTAGATACATATCAAATGAAACTGGATGTTATCTAAAGAAAAGTGAACAACAAAATTTGCTTTAACAAGTTAATCCAAGTGAAATCAGGTCTAATAACTTCAGGTTTCAGGACAGAGACACAAAGTGTATTTCTGACAAATATAAAGAGCAGGAACAGTCTAACTTTTGCTTTAAATTATATCCATCCAACATATTGATTGTAAATTGATAAACCAGAAAACAGAATTCAGCACTTTATAATGCAAAAAGGAGTCAGTACATATGCCTCTTCTAGGTATACCCTTGCCTATCTAAGTACCTCTGGATGCAGCTAAGTTTTCACAAAATTATACTTTGAACCTATTGCCATCATCCATCCTTCTCACCTCTATTTCTTTGTTACCTTCTATATCATGAGGCACACTGGAACTGAAAATAATAGCACAAAACTTGTTTTAATTTGAAGCAGTGGGGAGAAATAAAACCTTTCATTGTTCTTTGCAGATTTTATGGGCCGTTTTTTCATAAAGGTGGGAAAAAACCCCCAGGTTATTTAACACTTTATATTAAAATAATTTATTGGATACCACAGAAAAAAACATGTGCAGATGAATTTGACATAGTACAAGAGTATTAAGGACAAGGATGTCAGCTATTCCTAGATCTGTTTTTCTACTACATAATCTTCAGATGCACTTAAGAGAGAGAAAAGTAGACTTTGAAAAGAAAAGGGGCACATTAGAATACTTCCTTTTTTACCAAAGCTCAAACTTCACCTTGACCTGGTCTTCCAGTCTTTTCATGGTGCTTTTCTGAGTGATGCCTTGTTCAAGCCCCTTCCTGCATCTCCAATCAGAGATTTCCATCCTCTCGTGACAGGTCCGATCACAGAGAGCCTGAACACACTGCTCTCTTCTCCCGAGGTGGGGGGAAATGGGAGCCTGTGTTCTTGTTCCAGAACAGGTATATTTTGCTTTTGTGAACTTCAAAACAAATCTGCATCTCTCTCTGAGTCCAGTCAGAGCTAAGTGTACTGGGTTTTTATTATGTCCACAGTGTTATATTTATTCTCGAAAAATTACAGGAGCCATGGAGACCCTGTGTCAGAGAAGCTGGGCTGAAAAGCTTTGTTAAGATTCCTCTTTAGTCCTTCAAATGTGCTTCTTCCCTCTCATTAAGGGCTGAGGTACACCATGCTTTGGAACAAGGTGCAGAGGTGCCAAAGCTGTTGAAGATCTAAGCATTCAGCCAGAACACAGCATTTCCACCTGCAGAGCTGCTCAAGTTTCTGCACACCCGTGGGGCAGGCCTGCCCTGATTGTCTCAGCGATAAAGAGCAGGATGTGCTCCGTCGCTGCAGGACACAGCAGCCGGCTGAAATCAGGTCTGTTAAACCCCTGGTTTTGCTCACTGGTGCTGCAGGATCCTGGTGGAGATGGGGTTTAGTGGGGCCACAGGCCTTGAGGCATAGGCTGTTGCTCTTTTCCAGCCAAGACATGATATGGCTGCTGTTAAAAAATAATGTCTAGAGTGGGGAAGAGAGAGCAAAAGACAAAATAATGGCTTTTGTGTCAGTTCCTCAGCTTCGAAGTCTCAGAAAAATAGATGTTCCAAACTGGAAGAAAAACTTATCGGGACCCCTCCTTCAGTTTCGCATCCTATTTCTTCAGTGCATGGGCCTTGTAAATATAGAAACATTGAAACATAGAAACATAGACTATCCTGAGTTGGAAGAGGCCTGCTAGGGATTGTCCCACTAGGATAATCAAAGTCCAACTCCTGTCCCTGCACAGGACAGCCCCAAGAATCTCCACATGTGCCTGAGAGTGTTGTCCAAACATTTCCTGAACTCTGTCAGGCTTAGTACTCCTGCTTTAAGAAGCAGCCTAAAACATGGGAGTGGTAAATGTGATCTCGGAGGAAAGAAAGGGATGAAGGGAGTGTTTGGATGTGGAATTAGGAGCTCGCTCTGGGATTTCACAAGTTCTCAGATTCAAGAGTTTACCAGGCAATGAAGTCTTGGCATGGGCACAAGCAATTAGTAGCAGTGCTAGAAAATCACTGACTAGATGTTGCAGAATGCTCAGCTATGAGGGAGTCTGCAAACAGAATAAGGCCATGAGGAGGGAAAAGCACTGACTCAAATAAGAGCAGTTTTGCAGAAGGGGCAGGAAACTGCACAGATGCTCCTTTGCCTCCTTCCACAGCTAACATTGCTGTGGATGGAGCAGGCTTCTAGATGGAAAAGTTTTCTGGGAGAGATCGCTTGTGAAAGCAAGCAAATAAATGCTTTCAGCACAAAAAGAAGAGCCCAGCGACAACTAACCCAGCTTGTCACTTCCTTTATTACAGCTTGGAAGGCAGTCGGTCCCCTTGTGGGACTGAGGCTAGTGCACTGACAAAAATACACTATTTTCTTGCCAAATGGATGCATTTGGAGAATCTGTTGTTTCATCATGATGAGATATTTAATTTGCCTTGCCATCTAATAGATAAAATGAAAAAAAAGGGGCTCTAAAGCACAGCACTGACGTTCCAAGCTTCCGAGCTCCTCTCCCTCAGATAACACATTTCTTTCATTAACGAGATGGAGGCACTCATGTGTGGTGCAATAAAGACAAAACCAAGTGTTTTTCCACCATGTCCCGTCAAATCCTCCAGGAGAATCTGTGGCTGCAGCTTTTATGCCCTGATTCAGAATTATATCAGAGGAAGACATAAAAAAGCAGAATTCAATATGGGCAGACTCATTTTGGAGGCCGAAGAAGTTTTTGAGCATTTTAACATTTCTAGGACATGATTAGGCAGAGGGCAACATAATTAAACAGAGAGTGGAAACACTAAGGCCTACTACAGTCTTTAAGGATTTTCTTTGAGTGTTATTTTTTCCTTTAACTGGGCTTGAGCGAATGCAGATTTGACTTTAACTGAATGTGCTAAATTTGTCCACAGCTTTACTGATGAGACTGTTCATCCTGTTTTTCACCCCAGCATGAAGCTTTTGTTGCTAGTTAGATGAAAATATGTAATTAATCAGGAGTTCTACAATAGCATGCATGCCCTGTATTAAAAATATGAATCAGGCCACATGGGTTTCTTGCCTTTTTTAATGAAACCTTGTTGCGTCTTTTCTTCCATGTTATCTCTCCGAAATGAAAACAAGGAGCCAAAATTCGCAGTCCAGAGTGCCTCCCATGTGGGACTCAGGCAGACACTACTCTTGATGTGCTATGCAAACAAAACTTTTGCAGTGAAGGCATCACTGCCCTCGTGCTTGGTTCAGCGTGTCCGACCTGTGAGTCTCTCAGGTGCTTCTCAGCTTTCATTTTAAATAACTCCTTACTGCAGCTGTTCCTTGTATTTCTTTCTATTCCTCTTAATGATTTTTTTTTCCCCTCTGGAAAAGAAGATGGTTCACAAAAAGGTACCACAGCTAAGACATTTAAATCTGGAGTTCTACAGGGCAGATGTACAAATTGGAGCAAGTCAACACTTAGGTCTTTTCTTATAGTTAAATGGAAGAAAAAGAAAAAGTACTTTTAGGAAACTTAATCTGACTTGGCTTGTTTTACAATCAGAAGGATATTGCTCTAAAAATGTCTCAATAGACAGACAGCCAGGGTGACAACACTTGTCATAAATGTGGGTGTCTCATCTGGTGGCATGAAACATGCAAAATTCCCAGAAAATATTTCCAGACTATGTTCTCTTTGCCAGTTTCTACAGGATGGAAAAGTGTGCACTTGCTCCACAGAAATGCAGCTGGAATTCTGCAGAAACAAAAATTGAAGCTTTTACCATCCTTTTTCCACCTGTAAACCTACTAAAAAGCTTCATTTTATGTGGCATCCTGCAGAAAAACTGTACCTCAAAAACCAAACACGTAATTAATCAAATATGAAGATAAATCATCATTGAGAGGACGGAAACAGTGAGGTGATTTAGACAAGGAAACAGATACTTGTTCTCAGTAGATATTTGACAAGCCAGTGTAAGTCAATGAGGCAGACACGGAGGAGGGATGTTCCAAAAGATTGGCGCCTCAGAGGAGAAATTCCTGACATGAACGGTTGTAGATGTGTGTAGAGGTACACGGAGAAGCTGAGAGAAGTGGAGGAGGGCAGCAGAGAAGGTCTGTAAAGGGCCATGACTACAGGCACTGGGAAGACATGCAAAAAACTTCAGTACCTACCTGAAAAAAAAAGGATTTATTTGTTGAGGTGCAGCTACTCCTGTAAAAAGCTACAGCCTTTTATTTTTGCAGTTACTTTTGCCTCCAGCTGGCTTGTAATGCCCATAGCCTGGTTCTCTTTCCATTAATGTTCTTCCAGTAAACATGCTGTGATGTGCACTAAAGCACCTATCAATTGTTCGTATTACAGCAGCCTCCCTATTTCTTTTAACAATGAGATTAAACTGTTTATGGAAGCTGCCGACCTTGGCTGGTCACTAATGGGACATCGGTTCATTACCCTCTGTTTTTATCTCTGCTAAATCTTTAGTTAGAAGGGCTCAGATGGGAATGCTCTAAGCTCCTTATAGGATTCCGTTTAACAGGTGAGACAACACTAAAATATGTGAATAAAAGTTTCAAAGTTTCCAAAGATGCAAAGATTAAAAAAAAAATTAGCGAAAAGATCTATTTTGCTCATTTCATTGGTACAAACAATGAGATTTGCAAATAATTTTTTCCCATAGGGACTCATCTACTGGAGAAAATGTGCAGCTGAGGTGGAAATCAACCTTCATGAAACCAGTTATGACTTAGAAAAAAAGTATTTGTACCACAAGCAATTAATTCTGCTGAGATTTATTTAAATTGCAAATGCAGGAAGGAAATAATTTCACTTCTGCCCTATTCATCAGAAACCCCACCCTATCCCAAATCTATCAGCATTAGATCCAATCACAAAATATGCAAAACGATTTCATCAGAGCAAACTTTAATTAGGAGATCATATCTTTGGGGTTGGCACTTTTTTCCTAATGGAGAGTTTTTGTCCCTTTCAAATTAACATTTCCAAAGGTGTCACATTCAGTAAAGCCTTGGTCCTTTCCATCAGTTTTAAAGTCCTTTAAATTTGGGATATTACAGAAGGAAGAGACATGATACCTGTGTGAAATTATGAAATTATGAACTTTCAGGCTGCTTGTTGAAAACAGGTAGATTTCTGCTGTATGAGAGGTTTATCTATGAGAAGGAAGGAAGGAAGGAAGGAAGGAAGGAAGGAAGGAAGGAACAGCAAATCATATGACTAAAGTTAAAAAAAAATACCCATGAAGTTTAGAAGTTTTTCTGCCAACTGGTGCTCCCTTTGTCCAGGTTACCATGACAGAAGTCTAAAATCCCCAGCACAGGTAGGGTGAGGCTCAGATGCTGCCAGGAAAATATTGGCAGCAGATTCTTCCATGCTCAAGAGCATTTTGACAAGGCAAACTGACTTAGTTACAATCAGCATTTGAACAGAGATTGAAGACAGCAGCTGCTAAGCGGTCTTCTCCTTTATTTCCCTTGATGGAAATAGTCAAAAGATCAGTGGTTCTAGGTGAGAAAAGATTCATGTGAGATATTATGAGCTGCAAGAAGTAACTGCCATATGTCCTGGTAGGTGATCACACATTCGGTACCCAACACTGGCAGAAATAGCATTCCCCACCCATTCCAGCTCCCACGCTTTCCTTTTCCGATGAACCAGGAGGGAGGGATGCTTACCATTGCCTAAGTGACCAAAGCTGCTGAAAGCAGATGGTCTTTTTATTTTCATCCTGTCCTTGCATACTGCAGGGCAGCAAACCTCCTGCAACTGCCAGAAACATCTCTTGGAACCATCAGAGGACAGAAGGGCAGGAGGGATAAATAGGGAAGAGCCATGGAGAAGAGCAGGGTGGGCAAGTGAAGGGCAGCCAGGTCTGTCTCTGGGAAATTCTATGGGAAATTCTGTCCCTTGTCTCTTGCGAGGAAAATAACAGAGAGAAGAACTGATCAATTTAACCTTGGAAAGGAATACTACATCAGAATTTGTGGTCTATCACTGAAGGAAAAGTGGTTTTTTTTTCTTTTTTCTGTAATTGCTAGAGAAACAAATAAAGATCAAAAGAGCAGCATATCACTGGCAAAAACCAAGACTGCTGAGGAAGTCATAGTATCATGATCTAGTTCCCCCTGAAAAACAAGAATCACTTTTATTTATTATTTGAAATAATACAAGGGGCTTTGTTTTTGTGTGGCTTGTTTGTTTGTTTGTTTATTTGTTTTAACTTGATTGATGCTCTGTGGAACTCAATTTTCAAATATTTCCCCATGTCAGAAGACTGCATTTTATCTCGAAATGAAAGTTCAGTTATCTATGCAGCAGGACATTAAAAAATAGGACCGTCAGGGAAACAAAAGGGAAACGGTAAATATCAGGAAGTTTGTCATAAAATCACAAAAGCTGATAGCAATGGCAGAATAGGAGAGTGTTTGCATGTAGTTACAGTGTTCCAAGTGCTGCTATACTGGGTCTAAATAGACACCAGGCAGCCTGCAGCAGAGTGAAGAGGTGTTCAAAGTGGTCTCTGAACCGTTACTTTCGTAGATGATGCAGCGCGGTGTGGCCTGGCCAGATCAGATCCGTGTCTGGGCTGGACCTCTGCTCTCTGTGCAGAATTACCCTGCTGACAGCACGAGCTGGCTCTGTCAGCCTGTGAGAACTCTGCTGCCCACCCTTCTGGTCCTGCACAGTGCCAAAAGTCCCCTGGCTCTGGGCAGATTTCCCTGTGTCTGAGGTAGCCACCGCAGCCCCTCTTTGCAAGCAGAGATCTGTGCAGTGTTCTTGGCCATGCAGCTCCTTCTAAGGCAGGACAGATGGACAGCGTTCCAAAAGGACTCACTGCTTGGTGCCTGGAAAGAGGGTTCCAGGAGAGTTCATAGAATCATATAATCACGGAGTGGTTGGGTTTGGAAGGGACCCTAAAGACCATCTCATTCTAACCCCCTTCCATGGGCAGGGACACCCTTCACTATCCCAGGTTGCTCCGAGCCCCATCCAGCCTGGCCTCGAACACTTCCAGGGATCCAGGGGCAGCCACAGCTTCTCTGGGCAACCTGTGCCAGGACCTCAGCATCCTCACAGTAAAGAATTTCCTTCTAATATCCAATCTAAATCTCAGGTATAGGCAGCTCTGTAGTAGTCATATAACTTCAGATGGGAGAAATCCACTTTTTGGGGAAGAATGAAACCATGGGGAGCAGTGGACACTATCCAAAGGGTTGTGAACACAATCTAAGAAGTCTTTTACAGTATTAAGGATTCTGTGCTTGTATGACCTCAGGAAACACAACAGCCAGAGGCTCTAGTGAGGAAACTTCAGGCCATGTGTGATCTTCTCAGTCTCAGACACACACAAGCTTATCAAAAAACTGCATCAACCTCTGTAACCTTCAAGGCTGATCAGCACAGCATTTACTCAGCTTGCACTGGACTTAGGAAAAGGAATAATTAATGTTTTCAGGAAAATTAATCTTGCTGGGAGCACTCAAGCACTAGCATTAATCTTTCTAACTATTACTGTTGCACTATTATTTGCTTCCTTTTTTATTGGCTTCAGTTATCCCTGACCTTGTTGGCTATAAAAAAAATCAGGCAAAATTTTATGTAGGCCAAGAAGGAGGTCAAATTAGAAAATACAGCAGAAAAGAATTCATTTTCTTAGCTCACAGGAATTAGTGATCTGATCTACTTAGCTATTCTTCAAGGTTCTTATGCATTAAAAAACTGAATAAGAATGTGTTATAAATAAGAAGACAACTAGTGAAATTTGAACATTTTTCCAAGGCTGCTTGAATGCCCTCTAAAGTCAGTGCAGCAAGACGGAAGTGTGGGGGCTTGAGTTGGTTTTGATACCGGGAAGGATGAGCACAGGTAATGGAATGTCAATTTCCTTGGAAAAATATGGGATGTGAATTTGCTGCTCACATTACAGCTTGCAGAACTACAGAATGCTTATTATGGGAATAAGCATTCATGTAAACATTAAATGCTTGCAGGACTTCAGTTTTTCTACAGAAATGAAGCAAAAAAATGTGGAAAAAACCTGCCAAAGGGCAAAAATTATTGATCTACGTAAGGGAACACTTCAGGGGAGCAAAGGGAGCTTCTTGACTATAAAATAGTTAAGATAATTGGAGATTTGATTGTACACAAATCCTCGCCCCCTCCCTTTAATATTCTGATTCAGACACAATACTGGCATTTCCATGAAATTGAAGGTTCTGGAAAATAGGAGATATTGAATCACTACATCTTCATCTGCTTTTGTTTCTGGGTTTTGTTCAAAACATGTGATTTTCTGAAATTCAAATATTTCTCTTCATCTTATTGAACTAAGTTCAAGCACTGTTTCATTGGTGTAGTAATCCCATCAACAATTACATGCTTTTTTGGAGCAGTAGTCAGGGTGCCATCAGCTTTCTCCTTTTGGCAATGCTTCTGCCTTGGATTATGTCTCTCAAAAACACAATTATGTGATAACCAGTAAGAAGACCTTTGGCTGAGACTGGAAAAACTAGTTTTACTGTAGATCTACAATCTAACAAAACTCAGCATGTGAGAGGAGAACAAGGGTACCAAGAATTAAAGTACAGCTCCTGAGAGAATCATGGCACATTATGGGGAC
Source organism: Cnemophilus loriae (assembly GCA_013397755.1). Classification (NCBI taxonomy): domain Eukaryota; kingdom Metazoa; phylum Chordata; class Aves; order Passeriformes; family Corvidae; genus Cnemophilus; species Cnemophilus loriae. Next base: position 2,791,296 of record VZTF01006149.1, read on the forward strand.
AAACATTAGTTCTGAAACAGATAAAATGCATTCAGGCTTTTTGTGGTTTGTTTTGGGGTTTTTTTGGGTTTTTTTGTTTGTTTGTTTTTTTGTTTTTTTGGGTTTTTAACATTATTCCAGTAATTATCTATTAGTGATAATAAAAGAGATGAAAATGGTAGAGGAAGATTGTGTTTTCTATTCAATTAATTGAAGTAAAATTGAGAAACTTTCGGATATGTAAACCTTTCTTCAGGTCTGAAAAAAGGCAAGAAGCTTCAAAGCTGCCTTGAGAAAAAGTTAGACCACACACAATCTATGTACCTATTGTGAGTACCCACATAACTTGAGGCAAGAAGAGAAAATTTGGCTCGGCTTTTACAAATGATATGGCTTTACAAATGTCCCAGTCACCTCCAGGGTTGCTGCTTATATAAGGAATCTGTCCTCCTCAGGACAAAACAAGATCAAGTTCAATCAGCTGAGAGGCTGTAAATCCCTTATCTGACCCAGCTGGGTTCACGGCAGAAGGAAAGTGTCCAACTATTTTCCTGATCTGATTTTTAAGCCCACACACTCCCACCAGTCTTCATAAGGTGACGTCCTACCCTGGCCTTGAGCTATGCAATCACCTCCCCCTGTGTTCATGTCATACCTGGCCAGTGTTGCCTTTATCTGCAACTGCTGCCACTAACCATAACTGATAGAGGAATAGAAATTACTCTAGTTTGATAAATAATACTCTTGACATATTTCAGATTTTTTTTTTAATTGATGAAGTATGGTATGAGTAACAGCCTTGGTTGTAGAAGACATCCTCGTGTCCTTGTTTCTGCTTCTAAGAATAACAAATAAATGATCCAGCAGAGGACCAAGAACACCGCTCTTTATCTGGAACCATGCAGATGGCTTCTGTATGCTGAAAATTCATATAGATTTGAGCTTTAAGGAGTTGAGATTTCACTACGGGTTCTTCCTAGACAGCTGAAGAATTCAGTGACAGTAGATTTGAGGATACATAAAGGGGTTAAAAAAGGTCCAGAAAATTATCAGAAAAAAAGGAATTTAGGAAGCCAGGGAGAAGTAAAACAAAGTGGTGGGAAGGCAATGCTTTTCTTTTTCTGTCGGGAAAATGGATGGAATGAAATGAGGGACCTGAGAGGGACATGTGAGGATTTCCTAATAAAGAGCTGAAGTACTCAGAAATACTCAGATAGTCTGACTTCATTTGTCATTTGATCACAATCAAACCATTTATAAGGGCTGTTTAGATAAGAGTAATGTTGGTCCAGGAATCTGGGAATGTTTTGATGAAAGCTTGTTTGGCTTCCTGCCTAGATATTTCTCCGGGACTGTCACAGACCAACCATTATGGGTAAACTTACTGATAGATTGACTCAAATTTGGAAACCAGACTCTCCTAAAAGCCACAGATCTTTTTCGGTCCAAATATCTGAGATCATCTTATGGAATCAGGATTTGTTCTGTTGTGAATTTAAAAAAAGAATACATCTGTTAATATTAAAATTCTCTTTGAAATAAAACTTCTCCACTAAATGCTGCAAATATCAATTTTATAAAAAATGATGAAGTAGAGTCTGGGATAGTTAACTTTTTGGCTTCTCTGTATGAAATTCTGACTAGTTTGGTACCCTCTCTTTGAAGGTTACAAGTAGGTCCTAATGGTGCTTATTGTTCCTGTTTTCAGGTGCTGCAGTTTTGGCTTTCACTGTGTTCAGGGCTCTTCTGGGTCTGCAAAGATCCGAAATCTGGCAAGCGCTTCAGGCAGGAATGAAGCTGTGGCTCAAGCATAAGTGGGTAGGAAGGGGATATGTGATGTGAGGATTGTTCTGCAGCCTCCAGGGCAATCAGCACAGAGCAGCTCCTATTTCTGTAGCTGGACTTGCCTGGCACCCAAACCAGGGCTACATCCAAAGTGGCCATTGGGAAGAGCTGTTGGGAACGGATAATACAAACGTCATTTACTAAATCAAGTATGCGAGATCTGAGCCTTGGCACATGGCTGTCACTGAAATAGTCCCCCTTGGTATTGTCACCAGCCAGTTAGCATTGTTCCAGTGCTGCCTGGACACAGCAACTAGCCCTGGCCAGAAATAGTCCCAACAGGAATCCTGAATGCATTTTTTCTTGTTTAGAGTCAGAAAGTGTTTAACAACAAGGCTGTGTCCGAAAGGTGCCAGCTGGCTTTTGGGCCAGTGAACAGGCCCTGGTGCTGCTTAGCATTAGAAGTACAGCTAGTGCAGACCCCTCTCCTCCAGCCTCTATCCCCACCATCTCCTGGATTTTCCTCAGGGCCCTCACATATCATCAGTCCTGCTGTGATCCACATACCAGCATGTTCCGCAGAGCCTCCGGGCTCAGAGAGAGACACTTCCCAACCCTGTTCCTGTCCTCTGCCATCCAGAGTTCATTCTGATGGGATTACTTTCCATTCTCAGATGTGCCAGAGGCTATGAGCACAAATTCTCATTCCTGCATTCATTTTCCCCCCCGCTGCCTTTACAGCATCCTCTTTCTATCTCTCTCTCTCTCTCTCCCCCTCTCTTTGAGATCCACCATTTAGGGTGTCAACACTTTAAACTGTTGGGAAACAGTAACACTGAGACAATTTTTACACTGGAAAGTGTCAATATGTTCTGTCAACTGTTTATATGATGTAGAGGCAGTGACAAGAGCTGGCTACTGACAGGATTTCAGCACGTCTGTCTAACACCGTCTTCCTCCTCACTTCCCACATCTCACCAAAATCAGCAGGCTTCTGCTTGTATTAGATGCCCTTGGATATTCCAGCTAGGTTCCATTTGACAGATCAGAAGGATATGGGTATTTATACCTTCCAACCCCATGTGAACAGCTGAGGCATCCCCCAGGCATCTCAAATTAACTGGGCAACTATGTGACTACACCAGAAATGATCCCTAAAAGTTCTCTTCACTACAGCAAGAATTAAGACCTCTGTTGTACCTGTAGACACCCATAGACACCTGAACTTTGCTTAAGCTGTGCTGAATCAATCTGTAGGTTCCCTCCAGTGTATTATTTGTAATGTGTAGATGCCTTGGGTAACCTGGGGCATCACAAGTGGCACAAAACATCTATGCTCAGGCAGCTAAATCCCATTCCTAGAGCGCCTATAAACAATTGCATGATGACAACTAAATTCAGAACTTTTATCTCAAAGAGAGTTACACCTTTGAGTTCAAAGCTAAAACTACAAATCAAGTCTTTCAAATGCTTCACAGAGCAGAATTTAAAGCATTCTGTCTTACATTTTCATTGACTTTCAGCATTACCAAGAGCTCAGCTCAGTTCAAACTTGTGGTCTCCAAAATAAACCCTTGTTTATGTCACTAGTAAAGGAAAATTACACTTACGTAAATAAGTAGTTAAATTTTAATCTTTTTCGTAAGTCTATTAAATGTGGAGAAGGAGAGAAGGAGAAGGAGAAAGAAGGAGAAGGAGAAGGAGAAGGAGAAGGAGAAGGAGAAGGAGAAGGATAGTTTTCTTCACCAATGGAGCACTGCAACACTTAAAAGGATTGTCCAGTATCCACAGAGTTTTTGCAGTCTCCAAACTTGAAAGTTTTGAAGACTTACTTGAACAAAGCCAACATATGCTCAGATCCAGTGTTAGCAATACTCTTTCCCTGCGTCAAAAGTCGGACTACGGCTTCCAAGAGTCAATCCAACCAATATCTCTGTGATTGTATGATTTAAAAAGCTCTAAACTTTCACATACTTCTTCAGACCCCTTGGAAGACTAGAGGACAGATTTTACCCTTGGATTTGCACTAAGCTTTCACTGATATAAATGAGAATTACAAACATGTGATGAAGATGAGGTTTCGGCCCCAGAATGGAGATTCAAATTATATATTTGAGACATATGTCAGATTTTTTAGAAAGATTTTACAAGCGATACTTTTGCTGAGAAAGGTCAACTGACAGGCATCTTATTATTAATGATAAATTCTTATAGAAGAGATCCTTTTCCCTGAACTGGAAATGGCATTACACTGGGATTTGGAACCTGTGCTTAACCAATACCATACATCTTGATAGGGCTGCAGACCTTCCTGTTGGAAATGCTATCAAATCTTTAAAGCCATTTTATTGAAGGAAATTGCAGACAGCTTGAAAACATCCATGATCCTTTATCTTGACATTGGCCTGTTAAGACGGTGCCATGACTTTGTGTCACTGTTCTTTCTTATTTTGGTCTTTCACTTTATCTGACTTTGGCTTTCATGTCTTGCCTTATATATCACTTTGCCTCTTCTATCCCACCATCACCTCCTCCCTTTTCCTATTTCAGGTATGACAGGAGCTATTTATTTTCTCCTGTGTGTGCTCTGCTTGTGCAATTAATGAACAACTGTTGTAGGAGTTTTTTCATTCAAAAAATTGTTTTCCCTGCAAATGACACCTTCCATTTCAGATTGGTCTTTAGGTAGGATCTTTGAGATAGGCATTGAGACTATTGTGGGTTTGGAACCCATGGCACACTGTAGAGTCCCTATCTTCTTTTCTTCTCAGTCTTCACAGTCCTTGTTCCAGTGTTTTCATTATTTTTTTAGTAAAGGAGACAAGTAAGTCAAAATCTTTCCATTCTCTTTACAAAAGCTTGTCTGTTTTCACTGTCTGTCTGAGTACAAAGTTGCCACATCATAGTTCAGTCCAACTGATAATGAGGACACCATAGCTTTATAGTCAGGCTATTTCAGCTGTTTACTCGCAAGATAGGGACCATGATGAATTTTCAGACTTTATTGTTTTTCGTCTGAGGAAGCAAATCTTAGAATGATAGAAGAACAGGTCCCTCCAAATTGTCAGGATGGAGAAAATAAGAGATTATACAAACAAACAAAAAAAGTGACAGAGTTGTCCAAGCAATACTTTTTTCATTATTATTTACAGAAAATTATTTTTATTGTCCTGACCAATTGTCAAATCTCATTTAAAAATATTAAAAATTTTTAGTCCAAAGAATTAAGCAGTCAGAGATGGAGTCTGAGGAGGAGGTATAGTACTTTTCTCCCTGAACCATTTCTGTGAGAAAAGAAGTCCCTCAAACTAGCTAAAAGGCAGACTCAGTTTCACTTCTTCTTTCAGCCCTTCCTACTCCTCCTCCCAAAGAAGCTTAGGAAACTCCTTTCCAGAGGCAGGGGCATCAGTCTGTTCTAGTGAGAAAAGGAGCTCCCCTTCTGTTATTGGACTTCTCACTTTCTGAAGGAGAACTCTCGTTATTGCATGGAAAAGAAATTCCTTTGTCAGTCTATAAATGGTACTTAAATATATATTTTAACTGTTCCCACTTTGCTTGAGTTAAAATGCTCTGTCAAGAATAAAAAATCTTGCTTTGACTGATTTGTATTTTACCACTAATCATAAAACAAAAATGAGAATTATGAGCCACCATAACATTTCTTGTCACCTGAAGGCAAATTTCTTCCTCTGGTAGATCAAGGTTTGAATTTCAGAAATATGCTTTATTTTCCTCAGAATAAGAACAAACGGGAGTTTATGCATTCCTAAAGATTAAAATGAAAGAAAAATTATATAGGATTTGTAGCTACTCAATAAGAAAACGTAGAATTGCCTTCTTATGCCAATAGCTTGGGTTGCATAAAAAAAAAAGTCAGAAAAAATGTCTGTGATCATCTTTAAATGGCAAAGTTTCAGGGAGAAAAAGTACAATTTTTATGGAAAATGAAAAATAATTTTAAGAAATTCCAAAATCTAAGACATTTTCAAAACTCAGTAGTTTTACTTTTGCTTTGTCTCCTCTCTTTGACTTGCGTATAGAAAAAAATAATGCCCCTATGTTTGATGGGTAAAAGGAAGGTTTTGAGAACTGAAAGAGGATGTTACTTTTCTTTTCCATGCAATTTTTCAAAAAGGTAATGTTTTTACAGAACAAAAATTAAAATACAAAGTTAAGAAATATTTTAAAAGCCTCTCAAGCTCTACTGCTCCTCAGTGGTTGATTTAAAAAAATTGAGAGTTGGGAGATTTTAAAAAATGCTATTTATTTACATGAGTGCCTACACATGCATTCCTACTTAACAGTAATTGCATGACCCAACATTCATCAAATAAAGTGTGAGCAATTAAAATCTTTTCTGAAATATGCCTCAAGCCCTTAAGAGAGCTAAAGAGTGATTACAAACAAGAGAACAAAAGACAGTCACAATATTTATGCTCCATTTTGGTTGATCCATCTCAAAGCATAAAAGAGGCATAAAAAATCTGTCCATTTAGAGCAAAGCTTCCATGATCTCATTATTTGGCAAAGAAAGAACTCTTAACCCTAAAATAAGTTATTTATTAGGAAACATTTGGATTGTTCAGGAACTCTGGGTCTTGAAAAACCTTTGAGGAGTAGTTTAGGTGACCCTCAGATCTTACAAGTGAGTCAATGCGTATGCCTGACAGCATTGGCAGGCAATTACCCTGACTTGCAGCATTTCAGCAAATGCTGGTTATATTTGTCTTCGTCCAACCATTGTTTTTCACTGTTCTTCAGGAAATAGGTTGAAAGTGTGGCAAAGCATTTTGAAAATATTTTAGCTGCATACTAGAGTGGCAGCTGCTACACCAGAGTGCTGCTACCACCACGGAAACTACAGGCAGTCAAGCTGAGATCTTCATCCAGGTGGCCAGGAGGGGACAAATCCCATAACAGACTGAACCTGGCTGGCTCTGCGTCATGTAAGCAGCTGAAGCACCTTAGGGCATCGGAAAACTTTCAGAGGAAGACTGGAGAAGCTGATGGAAAATTGCATCTCGAATAGGGAACCATAGAAGTAAATCTGTAATTGTCAACTCCCTGACAAAAATAGAAACAAACTATATATAATGTTGTTGCCATATCATGGTAGTGGAGAACACGCACATCTCTAGATATTTTGAGAACGTTTTGCCACGAGAGTTTTATTTGTCTCAAAAACCCTCACAAGAGTCAATATGTTCTTGTAAAATCAGTAGGAGCACGCAAGTAACTAAAAAGGGAAACAAAGGAAAAACTCATAATTCTGAATTATGATAACGTATTTGCTGCACCACATCCTATTGCCTTTATTGGCTAAAGATGGATACTGAGTGCTGAAAACAGAAGGAAGGTGTCTGAGCCACAGGAAGGAAAAAAAACCGGATAGGCATAAAGAGTCTTTTGTAGAAGGTTGATGGCAAAGACCTCTCTTCCTCAGAAGAAAGTTTAGTTGTAATATTTCAGACTACAGCCCAGTTTCAGTGTTGCTTTGTCTTAATAGCCCAAAAGTTGTGAGAGTGATAAAAAAAATCCCTCCTCCTGACCATACCACAGGACTCAATCCTGGTTCCGGGCTCAGAGAACTGTGGGCGGGGAATCCTCCTGGCTGCCAGGCGTGCATATATTTGGGTGGATCAAGCATCCCGGCAGCTCCCCCACAGCACTCTGTCCAGGCCTTGTGGCACCAGCAGTTTCCCATCAGTACCTCGCAACAGTAATTAGGGTTTTTTTAACTGAGCTTGGGTGTTTTATTATATCCTAAAACTATATATGTTCCAACTCATTTAAAAGCCAATGAGGAGAGTGGGAAGTGCCTCGGTCGGTAGTCCTTCATAGGTAAGGCTGAACGTACATGACAGCTCCCTGTGTCCTTCCGATCCGTGTATCAGCAAAACCAACCCGACTGGCTCAGACTCAGACCTGCGAGGTACATCCTGATCAGCTCAGCAGCACCCGTCCTGCTGAGAGGCGAGGGCAGGGCTCAGCCTGCTTTGTTCCTCCCACAGCTGAGGAGACAAAGGCAGGGGAAGGACTCAGCTCCTGTGCCCTGCCCAAGAAATGATCCAGCTGCCATACCGGGAGGACTCCAGCAGCACAGGGTTCCACAGAGCAGATGCTTGCAGCACCCATCAGCCCTCAGATCCTTTGGCATGGAGACTGCCAGAGTCCTGCACTGGAGTTCAGGGAGCAGGAGAGGCTGGCAGGATGTACCTTTGGGGATCAGCCTCTTCTCTCAGGCAACTGGTGATGGGACAAGGGCAAATGGCCTCAAGTTGCACAAAGGGACGTTCAGGTTGGGTATTTGGAATAATTTCTTCACTGAAAGAGTGGTTAAGCATCGAAACAGAGTCCCCAGGGAAATAGTGGAGTCACCATCCCTGGAAGTGTTAAATAAGTGACTAGATATTGAAACAAAGATTATAACCACTTCACAGTGTGGTTTAGTGAGTATGGTGGCACTAGGCTGATGCTTGGACTTAGTGATCTTGCAGGTTCTTTCCAACCTTGATGATTCTACAGTTCCGTGACTCTCCTGCTACCCTTGGAGGACAGCAGCAGCCCATGTCACTTCCTCATCAGGCTGAAGTACATTCCTCTGTCCCTCAGGCTCTCTCACCATACCCAAAAAGATGATTGAATTTAGACAAAACTGGTGTATTTGCTGTGCTTGGCCCCAGGGGAAAAGAAGCTCTGGAGGCACCAAGCACAGAGCCATCCTCCCCTCAGCAAGGACAAGATGGCTGCTGCTGCGGCCATTGCTCCTCACAAAATGTCCACCGTGGTGACCTGCCCACTGCAAAATCACTGCCAGTACACAGGCTACAAAAGTTCAGCTGGCTTCTTATAATTGTGCCCTTCCCCATGCCAGGAGTTTATTCTCTCCGCTGTTACAAATGTGGTCTCTGCCTGCTGAAGGGGAGGCGGGCCTGGCACTTCCCTTCAGGGTGCCATTAATAATCCGCCCACAAGAACAGTGTGAGGAGGAAAGGTCACAGGCTCCCAGCCTCACTGGCACTTTCCCTCACTGCAAAGGTAATCTAGTGAGCCATGGGAGATTAAAAGATTACAATTCTTAATGTTATTGATATGGACCAAAGGAGATGAGGAAATGTGAACAGCCGGGGAAAAAGCACAGGGGAGAAAACAGAGATGGAAAGCGCAAAAAGAAAAATAGGCCAAGAATAAATCTGCATCTTAAATTCTGCTGAACTTAGTCTATTAATAAGTAGACAAATCTGTCAAATCTGTTCATCTGAATGGAAAGTTTTATATCAGGCTGCACATCCCCAGCAGAACTTGACACAGGCTGTGCAAGGAGAGAGGCCGTGAAAGCCCTACACGGAAAGAGTTGTCAGCTATTGATTGCCTGTTCTGAGGGGGAGCATGGCTGACAGCGGGACAGGCTGTCCTGATTTGACACTGGAAAATACAGAGCTCTTTAGCAAAATCAGATGTGTGCAAACTAGGAGGTGGCGTCTTGGAAAGACTCCTGCCTGTGCTTGGCTTGACCAAATGGGAACAGCCATTGGAGTAATTGCAATGGAAATTAAACTTGTGAAGCACAAGTTAATCGTGATGTTTTGATTTTTTTAGGAAACTCCAGGGTCCATTTTTCCCAAAGTGCCATTTTCTGGAGGCATGCCATTAGATGTTGTTTCATTCAAGATACATGCTTCTAATCTTGCAGGAGAGAAATAAAGGATGAACAACCTGAGTCCAGTAAAGACATTAAAAACAAGCAGCACCCTTACATGACCAACTCCATTAAAATGTTGCTTCTTAAATGTTATGACTGCTGGGACGTGAACTATGACTTGCAAATTGTTAAGGTTGTTATGACTGTGCCTTTTCTTGTCCAGTCCTTTATCATTAAAATTTTGTTTCCTGAATTGCTGTACTTAAACTGGAACATTGAACCATCTCTCCACAGAAACTTCTCCCAAATCTCCCCTCCCAAATGAATCATCTGACGTGACTCCACGACAGACTGGCAGTTCTGTTGTATTCCAGAATTTGGTCTTTCACTCTTTCTTTCCCAATATTAGAAACTTTCTGTCTTTTTCTATAGAGACAGACCCTGCAGTGACTCACCAGCCACAAGCAGGTTAGATTCTGACACCCGGAGTGTGCCTCAAGCTGAGGCATCTACTGCCATTTGAAATGTTGTGGTCTGTTGCGTCAGGTCCCACAGCCTGATGGGACAGAGGACACAGGTCCATCTGTAGGCCTCTTATCTCTGCTGCCAGCCCAGATTCAGACACATGATGTGATTTTTTGGGTGCTGTATTTGACACAGTCAGGGGTTGGGATTGATGATCTTCATGGATCCCTTCCAACTCAGGAGATTCTATGATTCTATGATTTTTGAGATATTCCAGCATATCTCAAATGGTATTAGGTGCCTATTTTATGAGCAACTGTGTCAAATCCCTTCAACTCAGCTGAGTTCAAGATTTAGATACCTAAATTTAAGTGACTAAACTAGTTGTGTTTATGGACACTAAGAGTATAAACATCTATCAAAATAAAAGGTCTTGTCAATAATTTGTGGAGCCTAAAGAACAATTCAGCTGTACAGTTAGGAGGTACTCAATTTGGACATTTGCCAGCAGATATTGGGCATCACAAAATATTCCCCTCCTCAGAGGGATGTTCTCCTTCCTCCCTTTATAGTCAATGAAAAAAAATTGGCAGCTCTAGAATTCATCTAACCTATTTCAGATGACTATTTTTGGATATGATTGTTTGTAACCTAGAAATGTCTTTTGTTACCCCTGTCTGTGTCAAGAATCTATAAGAATGCTTCAAAGGCATAGAATTACAGAATGGGTGACTGAGGTCAGGTGAAATGAATTCCACAGTTTGAGTCATGTTGATCTATATCTCATTTTCAAGCCATACTATGGATCAAGGTTATGTTGTAAAGACACAAAGCCACATTTTCCAGGCGGTTAGGAACTCACTGTTTTGCTTCAGGATAGGCTGGTCTAAACCAACTTCAATCCAGAAACGGAGCAAACATTATTTCTGCAGTATTAATTTAAGACTAATGATGTCCGCTGATTGGCAAGGAAGGAGAATGTATCACTGTGCTAAAAGACTCCTCAGGACTTGCTTTTTGAGGTGGTTTGCATCCAAGTCCTTTGTCAGTTCACTTCAGATTTAAACACAGATTATCTAGATGTACCAAAAAAACCCAAAGGAATATGTTCAAACTCCAACTTTAGGTTTGACCCAAAAATACTGGACAAAATTCTTCTCAAGGTTATAGTCTTAGAACCTAAGGTACTCTCTTGATCTTCTAACTTTTAATGTTTTAGAGGTACTATCAACACAAATAAGGATGTTACAATATATATTGGGGTTTTTTTGGTTTCTTTTCCTTGAAAACACAAATCAAAATATTAATGAGGTATTTTAAAGCCTTTGAAGATTTGGACTTCAGCCTTTTTAGATATAATCTAGTTTTTATTCAGGCAGTAGTTTGTATTTATTCCACCCAAATCTGTAAGTCAAGGTCAAATATTTGCAGCTTTATTCTGTGGAGGACAATAAGCAAATATTACCATGAGAGTACAGTTTTGTATCACAACAGAAATACTGAAAGATATTATTGTTCATTATTCTGATAAATAATGAAACATTTTGTAAGTGGAAAGAAAATCAAAAATAATACAGTTCTATTTTTGCAAAACAAATAGCAATGGAAAAAACCCCCACAATATTACTAGCTGGTGTTATATCTATGAAATGCAACAGTAATATATATTTGAAGTGTTGCAAAATGCATAATTGCAAAAAAACAGAAAAGCATTTTGGCATCAATAAAAAGATCTAACTATGACATATGTCAGAAGAAATCTATGTGCTTCAATGAGCTGCTAATGCAAAAGTTCCAATCACCACAGTCTCAGGAGAAACAATCTCATTTAAAAGCTGGCAGTCAATTTCAAACTGTACTCTTTCCTTTCTAGTCTCCCCTAATTTAATAGATAGCAATAAAAACATTTGGAAATACTTAGATGCCAAATAACGTTAATAAGTTACATTGTGAAAAGATCCAGTCTCTGAAATTAAATATTTTAGTGCTTCTAATGTAACCAGTTATGTGTCTTCATATTTAAGTTCTATAGTCTCCAAAGAATTTGAGAAATGCACTTATCTATATGCTCTGAGATGGAATGTAGACAGAATTTGGCTGCAGATGGACATCATAGAGGCATCCTCTTTGTGATAAATGGGGATTATATAATCTTTGCTTTTTAGTGAGTATTTGTGTACTTTATATTAACTGCCCAGGATGAGTGAACTCACAGTATTTATATCCAACAAAGAACTATATCGTAATTTATATGCACTGTCCTGTGTCAGCAATATTTACTCAATATTTTAATAATTATCAAAAAAAGTTATAAGATTAAACATAAAATCAACATATATTACTAGATTTTAAAGAGGAAATTTCACCTGAAAATAACCCCCTAGGCAGACATGCAATTAGCATTGATGAGCTACCCACAGGTGGGGCTGGAAGGTAATCTGCAAATCCCTGTGCATGTTTATGAGTAAATTACCTCATTTTGCAGACATGACATTTTGAGGAGATTACACTTTCTTTGCAGAAGGTTCGGTTTTTTGTTTTTAAGATGGAGTGCTGGCCACCTGTCGTGGAGGATGTGCTAACATCTGGCCAGCCTCTGGGTGCCCAGACAAACCCCTGTGTGTTCCCCACGGGGATGGGCCACATTCACTGTCACTACCAGAGCAGGAATGAAAGCCACTTGTCCTCATTTCTCACACCTTTTAAGGACCAAGAAGAAATCCTTGTGTAAGTATTGCTCGAAGTCTATCAGTCAATAGTTACTATTACAGTAGAGATCGTTACAAGAGCATTCATTCAGGCAATACTTTTATTGACACTGATCACCGTTCATTCCCTTGAATGAAGACTCAGAACAAATAACACAGAGCAGTGAGCACTAATAAGTTTAGAACAAAAAAAGTCCACCACTGAAATTTGTCAATACAAACTAGATAGGCAGTGCTGGCCATGCCAAGGAGAAGCCAGATACACTATGGCGAGAAGTGTCTGATTGTGAGAGCTGGAGAACCGAAAAAGGAATAAAATCCAATAGCACAAAGTACAGGCTTGTGCCCTTAGAGACCAATAACAAGAATTTCTACTTTTAGGCAGAAATTTATCAGTCACAATGAATGAAAAGTAAAGGGATTTGGATGTCTTACACAGTGACTGGATGGCTGCAAGCCACTGATGTGATGTAGCTGTGAAAAAGGCTAATGCAAAGCTTGTCTTTTTTCAGGAGCTGTAGAGAGATCTTGCTATCATCTACAGCCCTCCTGAGACCTCAGTTAGAGCATCGTTGTCATCCACAATTAAGAAAGACCAATTCTAACTGAAAGAATAATGAAGGCCAACACAGCGATGTTGTGAATGGAGAACCTGTCTTTAAGTGGAGTAAGTAAAAGAGTTTGGCTTAGGAAAACAAAGGCTAAATCTTGTATGGTTGCTTGGCCTAAATATATTGGCACCTACAGTCCAGAAAGAGACAAGTACTGAGTAGCTAAATGTGGGTAGGGAACAATCCGTTATTTACAGACTTTGAGGGCTGAAAATTACAAGGTGAGTATATAGTCATTAGATTTTGGAATAAGAGAAAATAGAGATATGACAATGGACAAGATGGAGGAGAGAATATTAGAGTTAGGACAATGGAATTCGCTTTCTGAAGATGGATTTTGATTAGTTTATGAAAAGAGCTATTCAAATACCTCTTGAAGGCATCAAGAAATTGGATTTGGTGACCCAGGAACTTGCCAGTTTTGGGCTCTCATGAGGAACTAGCTGCTACAAAACAAAGGTTATATAGAATTAATCTTACTGGTGAATATTAGGTATTTTATCTCACTTTTGCTTGTTTATTGCTTTTTGGAATGTGTTTGGACTCAAATCTGGTGAAGTGATTAGGGTTTCTTATTAATCTACTAAATTCCTACTAGATTCAAAAATTAATTTATTTGGGAATGAAGGCACTTAAAAAGATTTAAGGAGCTCAAATTTCAAATGGAAACTCTGTCACAGACAACACAGGGAAAGTGCAGATAAGAATACAGGGAGGATGATCACGTATAGAACAGAGCAATGTTGTCCATAATAGGAGTCTTTATCAGCTTTAAAGAGTCCCAAGGCTGAAAAGACCTCTAGCTTTACCTCCACTGTATTAAAAAAAAAAAAAAAATATTATCCACAATATTAACCTCAATAACAAGTATTGTACTTGACTATAACATGTGTTTGGCTATCACATAAATTCCAGGAGTGTGTGCAGTCTTGACTCAAAGGCATCAAGAAAGGGTGAATTCATCAATTTTACTGGTAGTTTGTTCCAGTGATTAATCATGCCTGGTGTAAGAAGTGTGTGGTGCTTTCCTAATTGGAATTTGTCTGCAAGATTAAAGACCCGTTTTATATCTGGTATTTCCTCCCAGCAGAGGTTTATGTATTCTGCAAGGAAGCCAGTGTTTAAGCTCTGTCTATATGGCACTCTGGCACCATCCCAGCTCCTTATCAGAGTGAGACTAAGGCATATGTCATTTCCCTCCCATCACCCACACTCTGACTTCTTTGTAAGCAAAATCCTGGCTTCCAAGCAGCACGCAAACCATGGGTCAGGACTACCAAAAAATCTCCACTCCAGGGCAGCTTCTTCTCCCTGCAGATAAATTAGATGTAGCCACGGTGTTTTATGTTCATCAGAGAAACAAATTTTAACATAAAACATAATTTTTCAGCCTGGAAAAAAAAATTCTGGCTCTGCTTCATGTTGCAGAGGATTTCAGTGTTAGTTTAAAACTCATTTTATATTAGCACTTTATGTTATGTTCCATTACTAGTCTCACCAGTGCCATGACCCTGGTGCAAATGACCTTTCTGCCCTTACTTTGTTAACACATTTAAAAGATTCTCTGACTGGTTTTTCCACATAACTATAATGGGAGGTCAGATTCTATCACCCCTCTCTTGTGATCCTGCATACTTTCCGGTCTTTGTCTTTCCCTAGGATGCAGTTCCTTCTCTCTTGGTGTGATAGCCATTCAATATCCTACTAAATCCCAGTTAATACTGTGGTCTGGAAGAAATCTAGCAGGGAACAGTATCCTTAACCATTCGGTTTTTGATGACCTTGAAAATGTGTTTCCAGGATGGATTTGGATTTTTTCTTGGCTTTATTTTGGTGAAGTGCTGAAAAATAATCAGGAAGAGAAGGTAAGATATTTATATTTTGTCTTTAGATGACTGTCAGGGAGACATTTTGTGTGTAGTACCTCAGAAGTGGTATAATAAAGCCAGGAAAATACAGAGAAGGCTGAAATGGATGATTCCTAGCGTGGACTGGCTTTCCTGCTAAAAGCAACTAAAACTTGTAGGACTAAGTTAACTTTGACTTTTCAGCCTGGAAAAGGTTACTCCTGAAGGAAATAAAAAGTAATGAATGACAAGGATAGAGTCAATACAAGATTATTACCTCCTACCTCCTCCAATGTAGGAAGAACTAAGGGTCACCTATTAAAGCTGTTGGGACACAAGTTCAAATCAAAAGCAAAAGTGGTTTTTCTCAGCAAAGACAATTAGCTATGGAGAGCTTGACCATCAAAATGGATGTTGTGAATACCACAAGTTTTGCACATGCTCCAATGAAAATTGAGCGAAACAATATTTCACCAAAGTTACTAAATGCACAGAAACTGTACAATTCTCGGGAGGTATTAAAACCTGGGAATATATTAAGGAATCATATTTTTTTTTTAGTCTATTCCTCTAATCTTTCTTAGGCATTATGGTGTGCATTCTTGTATGCAATGTCTTTTATATAAGAGCCTTTGTTATGGATCAAAAGGCCAATGCATCATGAGACATCATTGACAGAGCCTGAGAAATTAAAATGTGCTGCAGTTCAATAGAGCATTTAAATGAATGCTTAGTTTGATTTCATTGAATCTTTGGTTTATGCTTATAACTTCTTAGTAGAACAAGAAAGGAAACAACTCTCTGCTCAGGTCTTCTGAGGAAATAGTCTGCGTTTATACAACTCAGCAAAATACAGACCTGTGTTCTGAAAGGGCCTGCACTGAGAAAATACATCTTACATCCAGAATTGCCAATGTTGAGGATGCTGAATTAGAGCTTTAATGTGACACCCTGAAGGATGACAACATTTAAATGAAATTGTTTTGTTTTGGTAACATTGGCTGTAAGTAACAATGTATGTCAGAATAGTCCAGGTCAGCCTCAGTCCTGTTGAACTAAAGAAATGCAGTTTTAAAGATATGCTAAGGATATGACTCCTACAGCCGCTCCTCAGGGAGCTCCTGGCCCATTTACCCCTTTGAGCAGTAATGTGGCACTAATCTTACCAAGGGAACAAACCTGCCAGTTCTGGAAGTCGCATCCTTGCCAGCGGGAGCATAATTTTTGTCCAGCATTTTGCCACAAGACTTCAGGAAAAGTTGGGAAATGTTTTTAGCTACATGCAAGGAAAGTTAGAGCTGTGGATCAGCTGAAGGATCTTGTTAATTGTCATAGGGGCATAAAAATTACCAGGACTTGAAGCACTTCAAGAGACGCAAAATATTTTTCCAGAAAGCAGATGTGAATAGGCCTTCTGGAAAACTTGTGCCCTAATGAAACAGTCTGTGAAGGTGAGTAGGACATTTCAAGGCATCTCAGGGGCATGAGATGTGTACGCTTATGTAGCTGACTTTTACCCACATTCAAGGCATTTTATTCCAGGAAAGCTGAATGGTCATCTAGGCCCCACAGGTGCGTTAATTAGAGGTCTAGTGTGACTTCAGGCATTATGGGCACTACAGCAGCTCTCCAGCTGCCTCTTCAGAAGGAAACAGACCTTCTGTAGGTCCTGTGTCAGTCACTGCTACCCCGTGGTCCTCTTGAACACTGATCAGTGACTTCATGTGGACAGCTGAGCTGAAGCTGATCTCACTGACTGCAGCAGAAGCTCACAGCTTGCCTCAGGTATTTACCCCCACCTGTCAGCGCCTCCATTCGGGCAGTAACACCACACCCATGTTCTGTCAGCTGAATCTGGCCACTGCATTTAAGAAAGCAGCTCCTTTGTCCAAACATAGAGCCACCTGATATGTCCTACCGTATTCAGAACATCCATATGGAGACACTATGCCATTCCAGGAAGTCTCACATGACATGAAATGCTTCTATTTAGGGAACTGAATCAAGCCCTATTTCTCTGAAGTTGATTCCCACCCTAAATGTCAGTTTTATCTACATTAGTACTCTGATAAAGTTCACAAATATATCAGCATGTTTTAAGCTAATATTTAGACCCTAGTTAATTAAAACCAGGTTTTTAATCAAGAACTTTCTTCATTTCCTCTTTATGAATGTTAATATGATTTTGTAAATCGTTCATTTTTATCGGTGTCATGCCAATGATGAGGATTTTCAAAAGGCTTCTTGCTGAAACAGTTTAGGTACATGGAATAGTGTAGCCTGTGATAAGATTCACACAGAAAGCTATTCCATTACAAATTCTTTTCTGCAAGGATTTTAAGCCTGCAGGCTGCACTTACAGATAAAAGAGAATCTTGGAAATGAGTAGCATCTAATCTGAAGTATCCTTTTATTTCATCCTAATAGCATTGTTTTAAAAGATTTCTCATTTTTATGGGAACTTTGTGAACAAATACTTATAAATTCATGAGCTTCCCCCCCCTCTTAAATTACAAATCAGAAAAAAAAAAAAAGCTTTAATTCAAATGACATTTTCCAATGGAAAACTGTCTGGCAAAGAGCATGACCAAAAAAAATTTTTGATAAAATTCTCGTTCATTCAACTGTTTACTAATTTACATTGCCATGTTTTCTTCTTTAGAAACACAAAGCATAGTACATTTCAGCCCAGAAGGGAATACGCTGACTGATGGTCTCCATCAAGGTTTTGTTGGCTCTCTGTACAAAGCCCCGATTTCACAATATGCTGTACTTGTGGTTATTGAGCCTCTGACAGCTATAACTGTGGAACAGAAATGGGTGATCTAAGTTGGAACAGGTTGTACAACACTTGCTAGGTAATATATTATTCAAATGATGTGATTCTTGAGCAGTCTTAAAAACTGTCAGTGGACTAGACTGGGTATCAGAGGAATTAAACAACACATGTTTTGCTCAGTTCTCTGCTGTGCTAAAACATCCTACTTAGCTGAGGTGGCCTTGCTGCTTCACAACTTAATTTACTTGGAGCTAGTTTGAATATATCTACATAGCACTGCATTTTGTAGCAACACCTAACTTGGAGAAAATAACCCTTAACGTCCATCTGTCCAGACAATACACAAACTAATCTTGCAAGCAGGGCAGCCAGGACATTTTGTTTTTCTGGATCTTTCTAGGTGAAATAATTTTTAAGATCTAATTTTCCAAAATAGTGTTAGAAGGCATTTCAGAACTTGAGAAGCCTTTCATTTGTCAAATTATTATGTGTATAACAGTCAATATGCCCCAATAGTCTCAGAATTAAAAGCATTTCCTTAAACTGGAGTTGAAAAGGATTTGGGAGCAATTAAAGGGAAGATACTGGTGCAAGAGACAAATGGAAAATGGCTAAAATCCTAAGACTGGCATCTTATTTGTAAATTATTGCATTCCTGTTAAAATAAAATGTCTTTAAAGGACATCTGTTTCATACTGGGCAAATACATCTGCTCAGCAAACCACGTTCTTAAGTCAAGGGGCTTGAACTCCAAGTGAAAGTCATTCAGTATTTGAGGAATTATGCAGGAACAGTTACTAGGAACATAAAATATTTCTAAACCATGTTCACGAAGTAATTTCACTAAAACATATGTCATAGAGAGGGACAGACAAAAATAGTAATTACGATTGTGATCTCTGACTTCTCATATAGCATTGGATACAGGATCTGAGGATCTGACTATCTTTTCTGCATGGAGTAATATATTTGACAACTTGCTCTAGTGGAAGATGTCCTTGCCCCTGTCAGGAGGGTTGGAACTGAACGATCTTTAAGGTCTCTTCCAACCCAAACCATGCTATAACTCTATGATTTGGTGGAGACTAATGCTTGTATTTCAGTCTTTCAAAGCTTTTGGTTTGTGAAAGATTTTCACTCATGAAGAATGCGCTGGGCTTTTCTCCTTAATGGGAGTAAATTCTGTTATTTCTACTTGTCTAGCTTCAGTTCTAGGTGTTGCATCCTCTTAAACATTTTTCCATTCTAACGATTTATCTATAGCCATGAACAGTATTCTCTATTTGTAGGAATAAGAGACGGTGATCCAGTCACTGCTTGAATCTTTTGAAGTTAGCTAATAGAAAAGCTTGTGTTTCTCCCTGAGAGAGGCCAAGCTCACACATCTGTAGCATTCAGTAGCTATTTTATGGGTAGCTGTGATGCATATGATTCAAAGTTTATTTATTGTTTTTGTTTAAGAAAGAGCTGCTTCAATTTAAATATCAGACCTGAGATGCAGGCAGATAAAAATACAAGCTATGACATAAACCTCCACTGTGATAGCTACCATGGCTATCTCTGTAACTTCTTTTACTTCAAACTAGGAATTCAAAGTAGAATTATGTATGCAGACTAAGTTCCTTCACCTCTACACTGTGCTGCTGAGAGTAAGGGTTTCTGAAAGGCCAACAACTGTGGAGCAGGTGCTGAACTACACGTTCCCCACCCAGTAACCTGTTCCTCTGCACACACATCACAGGAGGTTCTGTAGGTCTCTAATGAAAGCACTGGGCTTTTATCAGAAGGAAATGCTTGCCTTGTCTGGGAGCTATTCCATGTCTAATACACAATCAATGATAAAATAAAAATAAAGCAAAAATGACTGGGCAGTGTCCTCATCGCACAGCACATTGCTCTCTGCAGCAAATCTGCATGACGGACATTGTTCTCTTCTTGCAGAGTGCTGATAATGCAGCAGCAGCAGCAAGGAAATGTCAATCAGCACTTCCACTGAGAGCAGAAAATCCCGTATAGATGGATCCTCACTGCCTTTGTGAAAGATTCTATATATCTCATTGTTTATATCCAGTTCCTACCAGCATATCTGATCAAAATGATTTTACAGTAGCAAAATACAGAGGTTTTTTTCTCTCTTCTGAAGAGAATCAGTTCCAGGAAATAATAGAGGGAATAAGTGAAACTATGGCAAGACAACAAAGTCTTTACACAGACCTTCCAGAATATGCTGAAGTGCTGATTAAGAGAAACACTTAAGCTTTTCTTGATTCCTTTTTTGAGATAAAGGGGTTTAATCAAGAGCTGTAAGTATACCCAGAAGGCTAATGCTTCCCTGAACACTGCTGAAGAGATTGCCATGAAAACTTTAACTTGCAGAGAAACTTGACACTTTTATAAAAGGTAGTCTTGGAAGGAGTGTTTGGTTTTCTGTCCTTTAGAATCAAAGAATGGTTTGGGTTGGTCAAAATAAATAATTATAGTAAAAGGTAAGAGGGAGAAGTTCATACATTTGAAAAGTTTAGACACCAAGTTCTCCAGTTTTAACTAAGGTACGATGACCCTGAATACAGGTGTAAAATTTGAGAAAGGATGAGTTAAAACATGCATATGGTCTATTCATTTTGGCAGAAAGTCTCCAGGATCAGTCTCCTGAGAGAGAAGTGTTGCATGTTTTTTCTGTATGGAATATTTATATCAAAGTTAGGTGACAGTGACAGCACAAGCTTTTTGGTTTTTTTTCTTTGCCATCTTGGGGACACCAGAAAATGTTCTGACAGACACAACAGCAATTTTTTAAAACCTTGTTGTCTCCTTGTCATTTCAGTTTCTCTCCTCCTTGTAATCATTCACCTCCTGTCTTCCCTTACCAATCATGCACTAGAATCACACCTATAGTCCTTATTTTAAGAAATAAAGGTATGCCTGGTATGTAGAGTAGTTCTTTCCAGCATCTTCTTTGGCTGCTTTTTACTTTTTCTTCTGACCTGTGCACCTCAGAATTAAAACAGAATCTTCAGGAAAAGCCCAGGTGAAACTAATTCTGCTTTTAGAATACTCAAGGCAAGTTTAGTCAGAGAGTTTGAAGGGGACAAAGCTAAGCTGTATTACCTCTCTTGAAATCACATCCACAACTGAAGCAGCCGAGGTAGAGAAACACAAAATCTCCTTCAGAGGAGTTAAATCTGCCAGGATGGCAGTGTAAGGCCAAATCCTGACTTAGTGTAAATCAGCATTGACACTAAATATATTTATGATCCACTCCAGTATCTTCCTCCATCTCTGCAATAAACTTCCCCTGATTTTCCCTTAGGGAACTTCAGCTGTAAATGCTCATGACATTAACTCCTCTCTTTCTTTCTCAGAACAAGACCAAGTAGCCTTATAAAATCTTAAGCCATGGCTACTTTCTTCCTCAAGTACAATTTGAAGAACTGATGTTGCTATAAAGACCAGAAAACACAGTGCGTTGCTCAGATCATGCAGATGGCAGCTGGAATTATTTCTCTGTCTCCATCCTAATATTTCTCCATTACCTATTTATAAGGGAGAAAAAAAAAAAATGGTGAATCTTACCTTACAACCCACTAATTAAGCAGTGTCCTTTCCCCATTATATTGATTTGTTGAAACGTTTACTTTCTATCTTACACAAAAGTCTGGGGTCAGTGGTAACTTCTGTATGTCTCAACACTGTTTAGCAGAAAAGCATAGTTTCTTTGCAGTATCTTTTGCAGTTGCCAGCATCACTTTTCAACCTAATAAAATAGAAAACTCTTCAATCAGAGACGAGCCAGAGAAGCAATCTTCCTCTGCCCCAGTCTGTGCTCTGATTCCTCTTGACATCCACAGGCCCTATCCGGCATTTTTCAGAAATGCTTTAGGAAAAGAAAAAAAGAAGAAATAGGAAAAAAGCTCTGCCTGCTTATTCTATCCTCCCATAATAACTTCTGAGGGAGCCATTTCTAATGCACTGTGCTCCCAGACTATCAGGATATTGAAAGGGGAATATGCAGACCAATGGAAACTCAGTCCAAATATCTTAACAAAAAGAATTATTTGAGATTCTGCTGGCATGTGCAAATTATAGAATAGGAGCTGGATACTTGGCACTCTTCTGCTGACTGTAATTTGCTGCATTTGACTAGTCTGCTGTTTGCTTCCTCACAACCCATGGGATGCCTCTGGCTAAAACATTGCTTGTAACCTGGATTTCTATTTTATTAACCTTCTCCTTTATCTAATGACAGTCTGTCATGTTCTGGGATGCCAGAACAATATTTTCCTGATAATGTGTCTCCTGGGAAAACAGGCTGTTATAAGGAATAAAAGCATACAGAAACGGCCAGCTTCAGCAAAAACTGCTGCTCTGTGAACCTCGCTTAATTAATGCTCTACCCTTGGTGCATTTGCGCTGCCACAAATGTCATTATTTCCAGTTTATTAAGGATGCCTGCAAAGAAAGGGGAGTTTTTCTGGAAACCTGATCTCTTGTATGTCTTTCAGATTGGCAGTATGAAAAATAAAGTGTTCTTATGGGAGGAGGAAGAATAAGCAAAGAGAAATTTTATTATGAAACTACAGCTTTGAGTTACATGTTTTCATTTGGACATATAATACAGAAATATTCTAGTACCAAAACTCTGCTATGAGCAATCTGTCTTCATTGTGCATATTTAATATTTATGGAGAGAGCAATAGCTTGTGATTTTTCCCTTGGACTTCCTCATTTCATTTCTCTCTTTTAACTCTTCTACAACTTGCAGCACCAAAGAATAGATATTCCTTTGCCATGTTCTTCTTCTGTCTTCTCAGCCACCACTGGATTTGCTCCTGATGAGAGAACTTCCTGACCAATAAATAAGCTTTCTTTGGACAGCAGTTTGAAACACAGGTGTAAAATGCAGAGAAAATGTCATGTACTTCAATTTAGATATTCTCCATTTCAGTAACTAGGTCAAATTTTGATCCCCAACTCATACATCAATCATTGCCTCATTTCTTTTTTGAGTCTGAGTGCTTGAGAGTTTAATATGGACCATGCACTGTCCTGTGAGAATCCCCTTGGGAAATCAGAGGACAATTTATTTAACGAATATATCACCATCATCACTGTAATAGGCAGTTTCCTATTGCTTAAAATATGAAAATATCTTATGTCCTTCTTGCCTCATTGTCATCACATGGATTCCCAGGACTTCACCTGTCCTAACACCAGCTATGCTATATCACAGTTCACATAAAAGTTCTTATCTTTGGTGCTTTTTTGATATCTCATTTGACTAAGAATCTCAAATGAAAATTAGTTTTATCCTCTTCATAGTACATACAGTCACAACTTCTGACAAAAAAATAAAGCTCCAATAACTTCAGATATTGAATATATTTTTTAGCGTTTCAGCAAACAGCCCTCTGTAGTAGCCCACATACCAGTTAACTGAACACTACATTTTTCCCCCTAAATTCTACAAATTTTCTGTCAACTCTGGGATGTGCTTTTTTTGTTGTTTGCATGAGTTTCTGGAGTTGAGTTGGGTTTTTTTATGTGTTGGTTTTATTGGTTTGTTTTTTAATGAAGTAAACTATTAAGCCAGAAACAGATTGTAAAATAGCAATATAAACAATTTAATTTCATATCTGCTTCTTTCTCCTTTTCATGATTGACATGTCTTTATTGCAAGGTCTTTATTTCTCTGTGTCCTCTGTGCTCAGTAGGCTCTGTATAGCTATAACATCTCTAATTAAGCAAAGCCAATGCCATATCAGCCAGAAATCTCCCAGGTAGATGGATCAAGTGGTGTCAGCTCTAGCCCAAGGGTACCTCTCCCTTGGAGGCACATTGATTAGATTTTACAGCTCATTACTTAAAATCAGGAGAAATATAATCTTCAAGTAAACTGTTTGCAGCTTAATTTCTCTACATAATTAATTATTCTTCCCCAAGAAAGGCAGATCCTTCTTGCCACATGGTCTTTTCATTGCTGTTAAACCATTTATTGAGGTGGTGTGCATGGGAAGCTCAGCTAATTGTAAACAGCTGAATCCTAATGTGACTTTGATAAAAGTAAGGCTTAGTGACAGAGTGCTGGCAATTTTTTAGCTGGAACTAAACTCTATCATCCTATTTTAATTCAGAGGATAAATTAAATGCCCATCTGAATGCCTGCATCTGTTACAACAGCCTATATTCAATAAAGGTAGCTGAGAAAGCAGTCAGAAAAGAACATTATGCTTCTCCAGGCTTGTCTTTGGAATTGGCATGCCTCATTGTTCAGGAATGTTTAGTATGGTTCAGATACAGAACTGATACCATATGGTGAGGCACCTCTGCCCACCTATGGCCTCCTGATACAGAAGCCACTTATGTTTTCTGGAGAGAGGGAAATTGGTTGTGGTCTGGGCAAAAAACCAATTTCATTGCCTAAGAAAGCTGCCAGGTGAAGGAGGGACCTCTGATGGCAGGATCTGGAGAGCTGTCAGCAGCAGGTCTGGCTCTCTACCTGCCACTGAGTGTCTGGATGTCCACCTGCCACTGAGCAGAGCCCCACAGTAAACTATTTACTTAAACTGTTCTCATTTCAATTTTCAAATCCTACTAAGTGTGAAATAGCATTAGGTTTGCAACAAAGGAGGTGTCAGACTGCTAATGTTCATAGCTAGATGTACACAAGGATGCAAATACACCTCTAATAGACAGCTTCCACTGTGCTGTCCCAGGCAGCTTGGGCACCAGTTAACCATAAAAAGTAAAATTTACCTTTCAGCACTTCCAGCTGACACTGCAAATAGACTGAAAAACACAATGACAGTTTCTAGTCCTTGTGCAGAACTTCTCCCTGTAGTATCTTCATAGCTAGGGAAAAGAGGAAAATGCTGTGTGGGCAGGAAATTAAGTGTTGTTACTGGACAGTTCCAAAATATTTTTCTGTTTCAACTTTGAATGCAAATATCTTAATATTCCTCTTTAACAGAAACTATGTCTCTTTAATCACTAGGCAAATATCAGGATGTCAGGACACTCTTCAATTTTCTTCTTTAAGAAGGAAATTATACTGTATTTCCAGAAAAGAAATCAGAAATCAGAAGTCAGAAAAAACCATGAACTTGGAACAGTTCTAGCGAAATACTCCACATACTCTAGCGAAAGCTGAAGCAATGCTAATTCAGGTAAGGAACGACTAGAAAGCCTCTTACTCCTCATCACACAAAAAGCTCAGTCAGTAGATTGGATAGGATTGCAGAAATCCAAGTGCATGCACCTTCATTAAAAAGCCTTCATACAAGTCTGTACATTTGTTAATAAGGCCTCAAGACAGCTGAACATGAGCAGGCACCTCACACTGCTGAACAGGGACAGGCACAAGCACATTCTTACAATTAAGGATGTTCTTGCAGAAGTTTGTTCTGCTGGGATCTTCTCCCAACCTTCATCATAAACTTGTGTTGCAGACGTGAATCTAAAACCACGTAAAATTAGGAGAAATGCTCTGTTAGTGATAGAAAACACAAATTGGGAACAAGCGCATTAATGTGCACTGGGTTTTATTTCTGGCTGCTCTGACCCTGAGTTCGGTCCTCTGTTGGGAGAGTTATCAGATGCCGTGTCTCCTGCACTGCCTCAGCCCAATGATTTCTTACTTATTTCTGTTCTAAGATTTAAGAGCAAAAATGACAAGCATAGTCTCTTTCTTCACAGCTGCATAAGCAGGCTCATGACAACTTAAGAAATAAGAAAAATATGTGCTTTTGCTATGACTGTACAAATATAAAATACATCTTTTTTCTTTGTTGTAAATTTCCATATCTGAGATCTCAAAAATCAGAGCTGGCTGCCAGGAACACTTTTTTTTTTACAAATGTGAGGACAGAGTGCCCATTCTGGTCATAGGAGAGTTCAACAACTTTCTTTGAAGGACAGAAAAGTTGCCACGAGGTTGGGTCCAAAAATAAGTAAAGTATTAATATTCTTAATCCCAAGATGTTTATCAAATAATTGTATCACTATTACTTGTAAATCAAAAAGAGAGGGAGGTCCCTGAGGGAACATTTGTGTAACTCATCTGGCCCCGTTCCTCTGTTGTATCAGTAGCAAGGTCCAGGTGAGCTCCCATTTCTGTCCTCAGATTTAACCTTCAGCCTCTCGTAGTCATTTGTGCTGTTCATGTGACATCCAAGACTTGTGAGACCCCACCCTGACTTCTGCATCCAGCTCTGGGGTCCCCAGCACAGGAAGGACATGGACCTATTGGAGAGAGTCCAGAGGAGGCACCAGGATGATCAGAGGGATGGAGCACCTCTCCCATGAGGAAAGGCTGCGAGAATTGGGATTGTTCAGCCTGGGGAAGAGAAGCTTCAGGTGACCTAACTGTGGCCTTCCAGTACCTGGAGGGAGCTGACAAGAAAGATGGAGTAAGACTGTTTACAGGAGCCTTGAGTAACAGGACAAGAGGCAGTAGCTTCAGACTGAAAGAGAGCAGGTTTAGATTGGATATTAGGAAAAAAAATCTATTACTGTGAGGGTGGGGAGGCACTGGCACAGGTTGCCCAGAGAAGCTGTGGGCGCCCCATCTCTGGAAGTGTTCAAGGCCGGGTTGGACGGCGATTTTACAATTTGGCCTAGTGAAAGGTGTCCCAGCCCATGGCAGGGGGTTGGAACAAGATGATCTTTAAGGTCCCTTCCAACCTGTGATTCCATGATTCTATGATTCTGTGAGGATGACAATCCATCAAATATGTGCACACTGCAAACCCTACAAAATGGGCTTGTGCTCCTCACAGCCACATTAGGATGATGGTCCCCTGCCTACACGGAAAAGTGTGGGCAGCTATTTTCCTTAGCTCTTTCACAAGTGTCAAGTAGCGCTACAGTTCCTGGATTCTAGCAAAACCAAGGAAGTGTTACCTTTTCCAATGTCCAAAACCAATTGAAAACCAGGGACAAAAAAGTGCTTTACAGGTTTTGGAGCATCAGACAAAGACTGGAAGAAATTTACTTCAAATTGTAAAATGGCAAATCTCTCTATGAATAAATATATATTTTTTAAAAAATTAGAAGTCTGGGACTAATAATAACAGTAGCATTATTCTTTCAAAATGAAAGCACAAGAAAGTTACAGAAATAATTTTTGGTCACTTATGCAAATGTAGAAGGGCTTAAATTCACAGAAATTTCATTGTGTGCCTAAGTCTATAACAGATGGGTATGTTCTTATTAAATTGTGTACTTGTATGTCTATCTGCATATACATAAAAGAAATACATTTTAATAACAAAAAAAAAGCCCCAAACAACTTCCATAATTAGAAGTCCTCAAGGGGAAGTGATGTTTCTGTTTCTGTTTTATGTTTCTGTGGTAAACTGACCCAACAAGACTTTCTATGGCTATGTTGTTGCTCTGTTATTGTGCTTGATCTGTACATATGAAAAAGCAATTTTTCTGAGGTGGCCTGGTCTTTCTACTTCAAATGTGTTATTCATCTAAATTCCTGTATATAGATTTTGAAGTATCTCAGGCTCTGAGTAGCTTTAAACAAGTGATATTACTTGCACGGAGATGAACTGAAAGGTGATGCCACTTTTCGCATAGGTGTTAAATTTGACAGTGACTATGCCTGAAGATTCAAAGGGTAGTTCAGCAACTGAATGATTATGAAAAATAACAGAACTAGCTTCCAGAGCACTCTCAGTTGTGATTTGAGTTCAGCCAAGTGACCAGAAGGAGTTAGATGACAGATTAATTCCAGGAGAACAGACGTTCACAGCACAAAACCATTACCAAAACTTACAGCAACAAGATTCATCTGAAAAGGGTGAAGGACTTAATGGATTTGGAACCTGTACTACCTCTGGGTCAAGCCAAAAGTGCCCTGAGGAGAAGCTTGAGCTGTTATGGGGAATAGGAGACTTTGATCTCCAGGGCTGTATCAATCTTCAATCAGCACTGAATTAACAAGAACAATTCAGAAGCAAAGTGAAGGCTTCTGGGCTCTTATCACAGCCAGTCCTCTGTGACCTTCGCAAATAAATCTAGGCTGGAAAAATAGTTGTGTAATGAAGGCTGCACAAGGGAAAGTGATGCAATAGCTAAACTTTAGAGGACAGCACAGGTCTGTAGTTCCTGATGAAAGGGAATCCAATCAAAAATAGCCGGGGGACACCCAATGGAGGAGATGGATAGCTGATGACCTCTGCAGCTCTTGACAGTAAATGTCATTGTTTGCTAACAAAAAAGATCAAAAGTCCCTGCTAAGTTGCTTTGGAGTACTTCGGCTTGCTGTTCTCAATCAGTTCCCTATTTTCACTGCATTTATTTTGATCCACTGAGGCTGTTGCTGCCTTTTGGAAGGAGTGCAGGTCTCTGGTATAAGCACACAGCGCACTTCGCCAGGTTTCATTCCTGCTGAAGAAGTTTAGCTCGTGAATAGGCTGAAAATTATTCTTATATTTGTCTGTGACATAAACAAATATTCATCATGGACAAAGCCACTTAAATTTGAATATTTCCATTCAAATTCTTCATAAATAACATAAGCTTGGAAGATGTTTACAGATTCTTTTCATATTCCCCCTCTCCTCCCCCCCCGCCATCTATAGCAATGGCTATTCCAAGATATGAGAGTCTCCGGCCCGCCTACTCTATGACTACACTAAAAGTCGTTGCTTACCAAAATTTTGACCTTTCTTGGAAGGGAATGTAAATGAAGTTCTGTTGCAGCCCTCCCTGGCAGCTGCAAACTGCCTCACAGTTTCTTTGGTTTATGGTTAGCTTCCCATGCTGCAGTTCCTGGTGTCAAATCTATGATCCATTCTAACTAGCATGAAGCCACATGGGAAAACAGGAACACAGAGCTGCTTACTCATCTCTGCTATGTCTAGGCTGGTAATCAGTGCGCTATGTATTTCTCAGGCAGATTTTCCCTGCAGATTTCCACAAGAGATGGGAAGTCATCAGAAACACACATCTTCCCCTCAAGTGCACCTGATCCTATGGAAATCCTGAGTGAAAGCAGGAGAAGGATGAATGCCCTGTGACAACCTGGCTGTACATGCTCATCCCTTGATTTCTGAAGGTCTGGGAAGTGTTGGACTTCCCCTGAAGTGCAATGATCCCACTGGATTCAAGCACACCTGCAGTATCCTACACAGCACAGCTGGGACATAGCGTTGGATGCCAGGGACACAGGGCTCTGCTGTGCTTCACAACCCTGCTTTTTCCAGACTGGACTGATGGAAAAAAAGCTCCATTTTCTCTTCCCTGAAGGATGGTTACCTCCAAGGTGGATCACAGAAGTAGAGAGTGGGTAAGATTGGAAAGGACCACAATGAGATGTCTCTGGCTCTTCAGAAATAGAGAGGAAGCCACTGTGTTTGATCTGTGAAGTGGTGGGTTGTGTTTTTCCTCCTCCACATAGGTGGTTTTTTTACTGGGATGGTGCTGAAGTCAGTTCATATCAAACTATTTCACTCTCAGAAGACTCAGTCTGGACATCAGTGCAGCACTGCATCTGATTCATGACTGAATTCTCCCGCAAAAACACTGTATACACAGACCTAAAAAAATAAAAAAGGATTATAATGGAGACCTTGGCAGCTGCTACCTAGGTCTCAGGGCTGGAGAGACCTTAATCAACCCCTGAGCCTGCTGTGATAAACACTGCTATCCTCCAGCTTCGTGTGATGTATGTTTCAGTGCTCAGCCATTGTACACAAGATGTTTGAAAGCATAAGGCACCAATATAGATCAGGTCCTGCTCAGAACAGGACCATCTACCAGGTGAAAATGGCACTTGAAATAAAACTGATTTTCCTTTCCTGCAAATTTTTAAAAGTGCCTTTAAATGTTTTAGTGGTATTAATAAATGATGCTTAAGGCACTTTGGAGAGAATAACAATCTGTGCTGTTATACTAATAATGCATACTTTTAATCTCTTCTACAGCAGAACACGAGAAAGCAGTTTCTCTTTGCTCAGGGCTTCAGCTAGGGTTGTAATATTGTTAGATAAAATGTTGAACAGGGAAGAGTCTAATTATTATTATCCTCAAACTGTTACACATCATGCGCTGAGCTTCCCAATAAATTAGAAGATTATAGCAATAACAATCCAAGTAAAAGTGCTGCTTTTATTCACTTTCAGGTTTTGAGAATTTACAGGTCAGATCTTTTGGTTTTTCTATGTAGCCATGAAAACTAAAGCATTTTTGTCATCACTGGATTCCAGGAACTGGAGCTCTTTGCAAAACAGACAACATTTTGGAGCTCACACTGGCAATAACATATTCTATTCAGGGGGCAATGATTTTAAGCTGAAAATGGGCAGGTTTTGATTAGATGTTAGGAAGAAATTCTTTACACAGAGGATGGTGAAACACTGGCACAGTTTGCCCAGAGAGGTCGTGGCTGCCCCATCCCTGGAAGTGTTCAAGGCCAGGCTGGATGAGACTCTGAGCAGCCTGGTCTGGTAAATTGCATCCCTGTCCATGGCAGCAGGTTTGGAACAAGATTATCTTTCGGGTTCCTTCCAACATAAACCATCCTATGATTCCATGGTTCCATTCCCGTGTAGGCTGACTCAAGGCTCAGAACTATTTGAATGACTGAAAGTGCTGGTCTATTAACTCAATTGCAGAAGAAAGTCCAGTTTGTTTGCGCAACTATAGATTTATATGAGGACATCTGAAACAAATCAAGTAAATCAATGAAATGGATGAATAAGACTGCATGCAAGATGGTAGCTAAGTCAATCAGAAATAAATAATGAAGATAGGAAAGAAAACATTGTTTTCATTCAGTTTAATATCATAGATAAGACAACCCTAATCCAGGATGGTCAATGTCATGCTTGTTGGCCTGTGAGGGTCAGAACAACACAGCACCTTCCTGAATTACACTGTGAGTCAACACAATCTACTGCACAATTCCATTCTTTGCAATTGTGTCCTACACAGACTTTTTAAATGTGAACAATTAAAACTGGACCTTTACCTTACCCCTACAGATGCTTTACACTATTGGGCACAGAATGAATGTAGACCAGCCATTAAGGCAGGACATTATCATCTACCAAATACTTTAGCTGTTTGACTGTACTTGTCAGGATCTGTGAGACAGGTGACAGTGCAGAAAAACCAATTAATCTCACCAGTCTTACCTCTTTAAAAGGTAGTTGTTAACTGCAGGATCCCTTTCTGTGTTCTGGTTGGAGGTGGACCAGATCAATCCACTGCCAGTCAGCTCAGCTGAGCCAAGGTGGGTTGCCAGACCAGAGCAGAGTAGAATCTGATCCTCCAGAACCATAAGAATTTCTATATAAGAATTTTTCTAGTAATAAATAAAGCCAGTCTCTTGAACATTACTTTGAACTCAAGATCTTGAGAATGTTGGAATAGATCTGGGCAGAATGTTTCACCCAGGTTTTGCTCTTTGGTTTGAGGGGGGGTAATACAACAAAGAAAAATTAATTCACTGTCCAAGGAGGGACTACACCCTTTAGAAAACTTTGAGACTCATAAAGTTAAATTTTCTGGATTTGTGGTTTGTTTTTGTTTTTCTTTGTGTTTGTGGTTTTGGTTGGGGTTTGATTTTATTTGATTTTGTTTTGTTTTCCAGTAGGAAATTTGTCAAAACAGCAGCTAGGACAAGTCTGATGCTTGATAAAATAACTTTCTTTTTTTTAAAAGAAAATATTTTCTCCAATATTTCCTACCCGTCTTTAGTCTACTTCTACTCTAGCATCAAAAAAGACAGTGTGATATCTTTCACCCCTCTGAATCATATCTAAAGTTGAATCCCAGGTGTTACCCCATAATGCATGCTGTGACCCAAGGATCAATGACTCAAGGATCAATTTCTATTTATGCAATAGAAATGCCCTGGATTTATTTGCAAGTATCCTCTGTCCTCTCTCTCAAGAGGGTATTCTATTCCTTATGTTTTGCAATATCCACATGCTGCTGTGTTCTGACCACAGAACATGTTCCTCTTATCCCAGTCAGCTGCATTATGTCGGGACACCATTAAATATTTACCTTCTGCAGCATAATGCAGCACTTAAACACTAAACTTGCCATTTCTGCCAGACAAACATAAACTATAGCAGGGCTTATAAAGTTATAAGTTCCAGATGGTGATGAATAAGTAATGTTGCACCCTGGGCCTAATTGCTCTAAGTTTTTAGATACCTGCAAACCATCAATTATACATTACAAGTGCTGCTCCTTAATTGTTTCTTGCTGGCACTTCAAAAGAAAATGTAGCACAACAATGGCACTGTATTGCAGGGAATTTCTCTTTGAAAAGTATTTCTTTGCCATTGCTAGATTTTTAAAATACTCTTTGGCTCTGAACGGAGTTTACAAAACTGGCATTGAAGAAGTAACCTGAAGATAAAAAAAGGGAGTCCTCACCACCTGTTTTATGACAAAAATGGGAATTTACTTGCTGCATGACACTCATTGTGCCTAATATATAATCCAATAATAGGCTGGGCACTGTGCTTCCCTTATTAGTGACTTTCAGAGGCTGATCCAATTAACTTGGAATTTTACCCTAAATCAGATTCCACCAGCAGCAGAAATAATGACTCCTGAGTGTTCCATAGTTCATCGTATCCTTCCAGCTCCCAAGAAGCATGTTCCCAGCCTGGTTGCAAGCTCAGCAGGAATTAGCTGCCCTCATCCTTCACAAGCCAGCAGATCTGTCTTGCCTGGTGAGCTCAGTCATATTTCTGCTCATCTTGACCCAGCCCTGCCCCATTGCAAATGCATCTCTCCAAGGAGCTGGTGGCATTTGCAGAAGACCTCCAGTGAGGACCGTGCCCATTCTGCAGGCCAGACCGACCACCAGCATCCTGTGTTTGCCCCCTCTCAGTGAGCACTGACCTAAACAAACCCTGGGCATGGCTGGGAATCAGTATGAGCAAGAAACTGCTCTCAAAAACAAGTTTGTACGTGGCCATCCTCCTTGGAGATTGAGAAGTTTAATAGCTCAGAGAAAAGCTGTTGCAGGACAGCTGGCCACGGAGCCAGAGAATAGAATCATAGAAACATAGAATCAATCACAGAATCACAGAATCACAGAATCATAGAACATAGAATCATAGAAACATAGAAACATAGAACACAGAATCATATAAACATAGAATCAATCATAGAATCACAGTCACAGAATCACAGAATCACAGAATCATAGAATCACAGAATCATAGAACATAGAATCATAGAAACACAGAAACACAGAAACACAGAAACATAGAAACATAGAATCATATAAACATAGAATCAGTCACAGAATCACAGAATCACAGAACCACAGAATCACAGAATCATAGAAACATGGAATCATAGAAGACAGAACATAGAATCACAGAAACCTAGAATCTTAGAATCATAGAATAGTTTGAATTGGAAGGGACCTTTAATGGTCATCTAGTCCAACACCCCTGCAAAGAATAGGGACATCCTCAGCGAGATCAGGTTGCTCGGAGCCCTTTCCAACCTGACCTTGAGTGTCTCCAGGGATGAGGCACCTACCACCTCTCTGGGAAACCTGTGCCAGTGTTTTACCACCTTCACTTTAAAAAAACTTTATTCTCTAATCTAAGTCAACCCTTTTTTGGTTTAAAACTAGTACCCACAGGTCCTGTTAAAATCTTTGTCCTAATCTTTTTTATAGGCTCCCTTCAGGTATTGAAAAAACACAATAAGGTCTCCCCAGAGCCTTCTCTTCCCCAGGCTGCACAACCCTAGCTCTCTCAGCCTGTCTTCCCAGGAGGGGTGCTCCAACCCTCTGAGCATCTTGGAGGTCTCCTCTGGAATTGCTCAGTTTAATTTTAGCTACAGCAAAGATTGGAAAACAACAAAACAAAATCATAGTCTGATGAACATAAAAGCTCCTGTCTGCTGAGAAAATAAATTTCACAGAATTATTGAAACAGAGCGTAGAATCAGAACAAAATACTTCACCTCCTGCTACCTTCATCTTGCCAGATTTAACAACAGGACAAATAAATACAATTTTAAAAATCACTCTGCAGGAATAAAATGCTGTAGTGATTAGGGTACCTGCAGCCTGGACCTGCTGGCTGATTGTATGGGCCAGTTCAAAGACTGATTTCTTCTCAGGGAATTCATTGATAAATTGGACTAAGGAAATACACCTACACCATTGTCCATGTCTTGGTCCCCACATCAACATACTTGTCACTGCGACAGCTCTTGGATTCCACATGGTAACTTGAGAGCAAATATTTATTTCATTGACATTTTCTGCTGTTTGCTGTGCTAGAGAACATATTCAGCATAAAGATTTGGGTTTCTGGCTGAAGGCAGGCAAATTATTCTCATCAGAATATTAGACTACCTAAATGTCTACTTATTTTAAAGCTGATTTCCAATGTCAGCACTGCCATCCTGTTTCCAGATTATTTATTAGTAATACAAAATAGCACAGGAGAATAATAGAAAAATTTCCAGGTATTTCTGCAATTAGCTGCAGCTTCTTTACTGTCTTCACAATAAATTTTGTCAGGAGAAACTGAACATTCTTTAGGGAGAAACCTTAATTATTACTTAAGAGTTCCTCTACTAATATATAACATCTGTTCTACATATATTGGCAGATGCCAAATATTTTTGTGTGTTGCTGAGTTTTCTATTGAGATTTTCAATTTTACTGTGAACTCCTCTCCTCTCCTCTCCTCTCCTCTCCTCTCCTC